>JADRCC010304167.1:0-16364 GCA_019843855.1 Hylomyscus alleni | reverse complement strand
AAAAAAGAATGTCAAATTGGTATATTTCTCATCCAAGAAACAATAACAGCAACAAAAACTCCTTTTAAGTCAACTTTTGTTTGATATCTTCACTCAGTCATTTCATTAACAAGAATTTATTGGAAAATAAATGGATGTGAAAAACAAGCTTTGAAGTTGATCATGGATGCTATGCAAATCTCAGATGATCCTTCCCTCTTAATCCAAGTGGGAGCAGAAAGGAACAAGCAACTACTCTAGAAGATCCTGAAAATAAATGGGACTGCAACTGGCAGCCAAGTCAGCTCAACACAAGGCACGGGACTACTATGGGAGAGTTTGGTCTTATGCAAGAAATCAAAGAAGTGATTCTCACAGAAGAAATGTACATGAAATATGATCTGGTGTATAACAGAAAATATGTTTGGAAAAAGAGAACACATAAATGAGTTCTGTGATAGCAATGAACATAAGAATAACCAAAGATACAAGGCAAGTCTTGAAAAGAAAGACAGTAACTAAGATGGGTGGTTAGGGGCTAGAGAGATGGGTTTGCGGCAAGTGAAAGATCTGTATGACAAGAACTTCAAGTCCCTGAAGAAAGAAATCAAAGAAGATCTCAGAAGATGGAAAGATTCTCCTATGCTTATGGATTGGCAGGATTAATGTAGTGAAAAAAAAATGCTGTCTTGCCAAAAGCAATCTAAAGATTCAAGGCAATCCCCTTCAAAATCCCAACTCAAATCTTCATAGAGGTAAAAAGAGCAATTTGCAAATTCATTTGGAATAACAAAAAACCCAGGATAGTGAAAACTATTGTCAACAATGAATGAACTGCCTGGGGAATCACCATCCTTGACCTCAAGTTGTACTACAGAGCAATTGTGATGAAAACTTGAGGAAGACTCTGCACACATAAGCTGAGGCTGTTCCACAGCCTGCTATGCTTAGACCCCTTAGGAAAGACCTGTTCTTCCAGGAGTGCTTTCACTCTCGGGCTCAGAGGTAAGATAGCCACTTTCTCTCCAATAACTGTGTGGAGCAGGGCAGCAAGGCTCACATGGGGAACAAGAACAATGGAGTGGCTGGGACATGATCCTTCCAGTCACCATCTGCACCCAGAGCTTGGGCTGTTCCAGAGCCCTCTCTACACAACTTCCACCAGGAGAGAGCTGGTCTACCACGAGTGCTGGTAGACAAAGACTTACAGACTCACAGGAGGAACAAGCTCCAGTAAGAGACAGCAAGAACATCTTACACCAGATATAACCAGATGGCGAAAGGTAAATGCAAGAATCTGACCAACAGAAACCAAGATTACTCTACATCATCAAAATCCAGTTCTACCATCACAGCAAGTCCTGGATACCCCAAAACACCAGCAAAGCAAGATGTGAATATAAAGTCGTATCTCATGACGCTGACAGGATTTTAAGAAGGACATGAGTAATTCCCTTAAAGAAATACAGAAAAACACAGGTAAACCGGCAGAAGCCCTTAAAGAGGAAACACAAAAATCCCTTAAAGAATTACACGAGAACACAGGTAAACAGATAGAAGGCCTTAAAGAGGAAACAAAAAAATTCCTTAAAGAATTACAGGAAAACACAACCAAACAGGTGAAGGAATTGAACAAAACCATCCAGGAACTAAAAACAGAAGCAGAAACAATATAGAAATCAGAAAGGGAGACAACTCTGGAGACAGAAAACTTAGGAAAGAGATCAGGAGCAGTAGATGCAAGCATCACCAAAAGAATACAAGAAACAGAAGAGAGAATCTCAGGCCCAGAAGATGCCATAGAAAACATTGACACAACAATCAAAGAAAATTAAAACTGTAAAAAGATCCTAACTCAAAACATCCAGGAAATCCAGGACACAATGAGAAGACCAAATCTAAGGACAATACGTATAGAAGAGAGCAAAGATTTCCACCTTAAAGTGCCAGTAAATATCTTCAACAAAATTATAGGAAAAAATACTTCCTTAACCTAAAGAAAGAGATGCCCATGAACATACAAGAAGCCTACAGAACTCCAAATAGATTGGATCAGAAGAGAAATTACTCCCATGACATTATAATCAAAATACCAAATGCCCAAAGAAAGAATATTAAAAGCAGTAAGGGAAAAAATTCAAGTAACATATAGAGGCAGACCTATTAGAATTACACCAGACATCTAGCCAGAGACTGAAAGCCAGAAGATCCAGGGCAGATAGACCCTAAGAGAACACAAATGTCAGCCTATTACTATACCTATTCCCTATACCTAGTAAAACTCTCAAAAACCATAGATCGAGAAACCAAGATATTTCATGACAAAAACAAATTTACAGAATATCTCTCCACAGATCCAGCCCTTCAAAGGATAATAAACAGAAAACTCCAACACAAGGAGAGAAACTACACCCTAGAAAGAGCAAGAAAATAATCTTCTTTTGACAAACCAAAAAGAAGATAGCGTAATTCCACCACTAGCAACAAAAATAACAGTAAGCAAGAATCTTTTTTCCTTAATATCTCTTAATATCAATGGACTCAATTCCCCAATAAAATGATATAGACTAGCAGACTGGATATGTAAACAAGATCCAACATTTTGCTGCCTCAATGACAAAGACAGACACTACCTCAGAGAAAAAGTCTGGAAAATAGTTTTCCAAGCAAATGGTCCCAAGAAACAAGCTGGAATAGCCATTCTAATACCAAAGAAAATCAACTTTCAAACTAAACTTATCAAAAAAGGTAAGGAGGAACACTCCGTACTCATCAAAGGAACAATCTTATCAAGAAGAACTCTCAATTCTGAACATCTATGCTCCTAATACAAGGGCACATTGTATTATACCCACATTCATAAAAGAAACTTTACTAAAGCTCAAAGTACACATTGCACCACACCAAAAAAAAAAAAAAAAAATAGTGGGAGAGTTCAACACTCCACTCTCAGCAATGGACAGATCATAGAAACAGAAACTAAACAGAGACACAGTGAAACTAACAGACGTTATGAACCAAATGGATTTAATGGGTATCTATAGAACATTTTATCCTAAAATGAAAGAATATACCTTCTTCTCAGCACCTAATGGTACCTTCTCCAAAATTGGCCATATAATCAGTCACAAAACAGGCCTCAACAGATATAAGAAGATTGAAATAATCACATGCACCCTATCAGATCACTACAGACTAAGGCTGGTCTTCAATAACAACATAGACAATAGAAAGCCCATATACACATGGAAGCTGAACAACACTCTACTCAATGATAACTTGGTCAAGAAAGAAATAAAGAAAGAAACTAAAGACTTTTTAGAGTTTAATGAGCCCAGAAGTTCGGAATACACAAAGTACAACCCATAAACCTCCAGAAACTCAAGAAAAAGGAAGATATTTCATTCCTTCTTAAAAGGGGGAACAAAATACCAATGCAAGGAGTTGCAGAGACTAACTATTGAGCAGAGACTGAAGGAAGGACACTCCAGCCTGATATAGCTGTCTCCTGAGAGGCTCTGACAGTACTTGACTAATACAGAAGTAGAGGCTCACAGCCATCCACTGAACTGAGTACAGGGTCCCCAATGAAGGAGTTAGAGAAAGAACCAATGGAGTTGAAGGGTTTGCAGCCTCTTGGGACAAACAACAATATGGACTGACCAATGCCCTCAGAGCTCCCAGGGATTCAACCACCAACCAAGGACTATACATGGTGGGACTGATTGTTCTGGCAGCATGTGTATAGTAGAGGATTGCAAAGTCGGTCATCAATGGGAGAAGAGGCCCTTGGCCCTGTGAAGGTTCTGTGCCCCAGTATAGGGGAATGACAGGACTGATAAGTGGGAGAAGGTGAGGTGGCAGGCATGGGGAAGGGGGAGGCAACAGGGGTTTGTTCTTGTTGTTTTTGTTTGTTCTTTAAAAAGAAAAAAATAAAAAAATTTAAAAAAGAAAAGAAAATGAAGCCACATCATACCCAAACTTATGGGACACAATGAAAGCAGTCCTAAGAGGAAAACTCATAGCTCTGATTGCCTCCAAAAAGAAACTGGAGAGAGCGTACACTAGCAGCTTGACAGCACATCTGAAAGCTCTAGAGCAAAAAAGAAGCAAATACACCCAAGAGGAGTAGATGGCAGGAAATAATCAAACTCAGGGTTGAAATCAACCAAGTAGAGATGAAAAGAACTGTACAAGGAATCAACCAAACCAGGAGCTGATAATTTGAGAAAAGCAACAAAATAGAAGAACCCTTAGCCAGACTAACTAGAGGGCACAGAGACAGTATCCTAATTGGCAAATTCAGAAATGAAAAGGGAGACATAACAACAGAAACCAAGTATAACCAAAAAATTTTCAGATCCTAATACTAAAGCCTATACTCAACAAAACAGGAAAACCTGGATGAAATGGAAAAATTTTCTAGACTGATACCAGGTACCAAAGTAAAATCAAGACCAGATCAATGATCTAAACAGTCTCACATCTGCTAATGAAATAGAAACAGTCATTAATAGTCTTCCAACCAAAAAAAAAAAAAAAAAAGCCCAGGGCCAGATGGGTTTAGTGCAGAGTTTTATCATATCTTCAAAGAAGACCTAATACCAATACCCCTCAAACTATTCTACGAAATAGAAACTGAAGGTACTCTACACACTTCATTCTATGAAGCCACAATTACTCAAGTACCTAAACCACACAAAGAGGTGACAAAGGAAGAAAACTTCAGACCAATTTTCTTTATGAATATGGATGCAAAAATACTCAATAAAATTCTCAAAAACTGAATCCAAGAACACATCAAAATGATCATCCATTATGATCAGGTAGGCTTCAGCCCATGGATGCAGGGATGATTCAATATACAGAAATCCATCTATGTTATCCACTACATAAACAAACTCAAAGAAAAAAGTCTCATGATCATTTCATTAGATGCTAAGAAAACATTTGACAAAATCCAACACCCCTTCATGATAAAAGTCTTGGAAAGATCACGAATTCAAGGCCCATACCTAAACATAGTAAAAGCAATATAGAGAAAACCAGTAGCTAACATCAAACTAAATGGAGAAAAGTTTGTAGAATCCCTCTAAAATCAAGGACTAGACAAGGTTGCCCACTCTCTCCCTACATATTCAATATATTACTCAAAGTCCTAGCCAGAGCAATTAGAAAACAAAAGGAGATCAAAGGGATACAAATTGGAAAGGAAGAAGTCAAAATATCACTATTTGCAGATGATATGATCATATACTTAAGTGGCCCCAAAATTCCACCAGAGATCTCCTAAACCTGTTAAACAACTTTAGCCAAGTAGCTGGATATAACATTAACTCATACAAATAAGTAGCCTTCTTCTACACAAATATAAACAGGCTGAGAAAGAAATTAGGGAAAAAACACCCTTCACAAAATCACAAATAATGTAAAATTCCTTGATGTGACTCTAACTAAGAAATTGAAAGATCGGTATGTCAAGAACTTCAAGTCTCTGAAGAAAGAAATCAAAGGTCTCAGAGTTAGGAAGAACAATTTCCAAATTCATCTGGAATAACACAAACCCTAGGAGAGTGAAAAATATTCTCAACAATAAAAGAACTTCTGGTGGAACCACCATCCCTAACCTCAAGCAGTACTACAGAGCAACTGTGATAAAAACTGCATGGTATCATTACAGTGACAGGCAGGTAGATCAATGGAATAAGAATGAAGACCCATATTATTGTTCCCCCTATTAAGAAGGAATGAAATGTCCACATTTTGGTCTTCCTTCTACTTGAGTTTCTTGTGGTTTTTGAGTTGTTCTTCCTTTATTCCGAAATTCTGGGCTAATAAATACTTATCAGAGAATGCATACCATGTGTGTTCTTTTGTGATTGGGTTACCTCACTCAGGATGACATTCTCCAGATCCATCCATTTCCCTAAGAATTTCATAAATTCATTGTTTTTAATAGCTCCATTGTGTAGATGTACCACAATTTCTGTATCTATTCCTGTGTTGAGGGACATCTGGGTTGTTTCCAGTTTCTGGCTATTATAAATAAGGCTGCTATGAACATGGTGGAGCACATGAACTAACTAGTAACCTCAGGGCTCCCAGGGACTCAACTACCAACCAAGGACGATACATGGTGGGAGTGATTGTTCTGGAAGCATGTGTATAGTAGAAGATTGCAAAGTCGATCATCAATGGGAGAAGAGGCCCTTGGCCCTGTGAAGGTTCTGTGCCCCAGTGTAGGGAAATGCCAGGTCCAATAAGAGGGAGAGGGTGGGGTGGCAAGCATGGGGAGGGGGGGAGGCAACAGGGGTTTGTTCTTGGTTTTTGGTTTTTTTTCTTGTTTTTTTGTTGTTTTTGCTTTGTTTTGTTTTCTTTGGAGGGGAAGCTGGGAAAGGAGTAATCATATGACATGTAAATAAAGAAAATATCTAATTAAAGAAAAGAGAAATGAAGATCCAGAAATGAACCCACACACCTATGGTCTTGATCTTTGACAAAGGAGCTAAAACCATCCAACGTAAGAAAGTATTTTCAACCAATGGTGCTGGCTCAACTGGCAGTTAGGTATGCAGGAGAATGCAAATGGATCCATTCTTATCTCCTTGTACAAAGCTCAAGTCCAAGTGGATCAAGGACCTTCACATAAAATAAGATGCACTGAAAATAATAGAAAAGAAAGTGGGGAAGGGCCTTGAGCACATGAGCACAGGGGAAAACAGAACACCAATAGCTCATGCTCTAAGATCAAGAATTGACAAATAGGACCTCATAAAATTACAAAGCTTCTGTAAGGCAAAGGACACTGTCAAAAGGACAAAATGGTAATCAAAAAATTGGGAAAAGATCCTTACCAATCCTATATCTGATAGAGGGCTAATATCCAATGTATACAAAGAACTTAAGAAGTTAGACTCTAGAGAACCAAATAACCCTATTAAAAAAATGGGGTACAGAGCTAAACAAAGAATTCTCAACTGAGGAATACCGAGTGGTTGAGAAGCACCTAAAGAAATGTTTAACATCCTTAGACATCAGGGAAATGCAAATCAAAACAACCCTGAGATTCTGCCTCATACCAGTCAGAATGGCCATGATCAAAAACTCAGGTGACAGCAGATGCTGGTAAGGATGTGAAGAGGAACACTCTTCCATTGCTGGTAGGATTGCAAGCTGGTACAACCATTCTGGAAATCACTTTACATGTTCCTCAAAAAAGAGGATATAGTACTACCTGAGGAATACCCAGCAATATCACTCCTGGGCATATATCTAAAAGATGCTTCAAGATATAACAAGGACAACTGCTCCACTATGTTCATAGCAGCCTTATTTACAATATGTAGAAACTGGAAACAATCCAGATGTCCCTCAACAGAGGAATGGAAACAGAAATGGTGGTACATTTACACAATGGTACATTTACTCAGCTATTAAAAAACAATGAAATCATGAGATTCTTATGCAAATGGATGGACCTAGAAAACATCTCCTGAATGAGGTAACCTAATCACAAAAGAACGCACATGGTATGCACTCACTGATAAGTCTATATTATCCCAAACGCTCAGAATACCCAAGATACAATTCACAGACCACAGGAAGCTCAAGAAGGAATACCAAAGTAAGGGTCCTTTGGTCCTTCTTAGAAGGGGGAACAAAATACTCACGGAGCAAAATACGGAGACAAAGTGTAGAGCAGAGACTGAAGGAATGACCATCCAGAAATTGCCCCTCCTGGGGATCCATCCCACATACAGTCACCAAACTTAGACACTATTGTGGATGCCAAGAAGAGCATGCTGACAGGAGCCTGATATGGCTGTCTCCTGAGAGGCTCTGCCAGAGCCTGCCATATACAGAAGCGAATGCTTTCAGTCAACCGTTGGACTGAATACAGGGTCCCCATTGGAGGAGTTAGAGAAAGGACCAAAGGAGCTGAAGGGGTTTGCAACCCCATAGGAAGAACAGTATCAACCAACAAGAGCTGCCATTGTCTAAACCACCAACCAAGGAGTACACATGGAGGGACCCATACCTCTAGCCATATATGTAGCAGAGGATGGTCTTGTTGGATATCAATAAGAGAAGAGGACCTTGGTCCCATGAAGGCTCAATGCCCCAGTGTAGGGGAATGTGAGGGCAAGGAGGCAGGAGTAGGAGTGGAGGTAGGGCAAGGAGGCAGGAGTGTGTGAGTGTGAGTATACCCTCATAGAAGCAGAGGAAGGGGGATTGGATAGGGAGTTTCTGGGTGGGCGGTAATCAGGAAATGGTATAACATTTGAAATGTAAATAAATAAAATATCCAATAAAAAAACTGCTTGTAATAGCCATTGGGGGTTGCCTTCTATTCACTTGCCTTGAGGGACTAATTGAAGGTCGATCTGGAAAATAAAACTCTTGCTTTTGCATTGGAAAAAAAAAGAGAATCACTGATTGAGTTAAGAACACTCCAAATGGCCGAGCAGTGGTGGCGTATGCCTTTAATCCCAGCACTTGGGAGGCAGATTTCTGAGTTCGAGGCCAGCCTGGTCTACAGAGTGAGTTCCAGGTCAGCCAGGGCTACACAGAGAAACCCTGCCTCGAAAAACCAAAAACCAAAACAAAAAATCAAAAAAAAAAAAAAAAAAACAAAAAACAAAAATGAAACAAACAAACAAAAAAAAGGAACACTCCAATTGAGAAATTTATATAAGGGATTTTATTTGTTCATTTTAATGAGAGATATATTAATGCATTTGAACGTGAAAATCATCAGGAAGCTAAAAATTTTCAGTTAGATTTTCATCCTGCAGCTGTAGAATGGTTATGTCCACTTACGGGAGGAAAAAAAAATCTTATCAAATATCAATTGTGTTCATCAGTGTTGAAAGAGACTTATCTCAAGAATGTAACAGTCTTGTATCTCAAACTTAAGCTGGGTAGTTTTACTCACATCTCTTTACAAATTTTCATTAGCTAATATACTTACAGATTTGAATTAGATTCTAGAGTATATTAAGTTATGTTTGCTGAAATAAAAGAGCTCACTGATTATGCTTTCATAAAGTGAAATGTGCTGTTTGCAATAGAATGGAGATGTTTCTGAATTATGTCTTGAACAATGGATGTTTTTTCACATAACAAACTCCAAATCTCCGCAGACTTTGGAGCATCAGTTTTGTTAAATCAGGATTCATCACTACACAAGAACAACATACCAAGAGAACAACTCACATCTTTAAAATATTAGGGCTCATTAAGCATAAAAATGAAACTTTGATCAAGCTAAGTGATAGATACAAATATCTTTAGAAAAATTAGCACTCCAAAAACTATTGCAATGATCAGACTAAATTATATTTCTATGTAAATATTGTTTTGTTTGGTTTTTGTTTTGTTTTGTTTTTTGGTGTTTCAAGACAGGTTTTCTCTGTATAGCCCTGGCTGTCCCGGAACTCACTCTGTAGATCAGGCTGGCCTCAAACTCAGAAATCCACCTCCTCCTGCCTCCCAAGTGCTGGGACTAAAGGCATGTGCCACCACTGCCAAGTGGGTGTAAATACTGTTTTAATACTTAAACACAGTAATGTAGCTTACTATGTAAAATATTTCTTACAATACTAGGTTAAACCAACACTAACTATAATTACCTTTTATATCAATGGATTCTGGATCTAGGAATTCAAATAAGCATGGACAAAAGATATTAGGAAAAAAATTATATCTATTCAATTTTTTCTTGCCATTTCCTAAGTAATTCAATAACAACTATTTATATAGCATATACCCTGTATCTTTTAAAATGTACTATACAAAATGTAAGTGTGACTTGAAGTATATGGAAGGATGTTAGTATTTTACACACACACACACACACACACACACATATACATATACATATACATATACATATACATATACATATACATATATATATATATATATATATATAGAGAGAGAGAGAGAGAGAGAGAGAGAGAGAGAGAACCTGTAAGTTTTACTATATGGGAAGGATCCTGATACCAATCTCCCAGAGGCAGATGATGTTATATAGTTGGTAATTAATATAAAAGAATGGAAGAAGATAGAAAATTGTCTTTGTTTTCAATTGGTGTCCTAAACAAACATCAAAATTCTTTTTAACTTAATAATGTTAATTTAAACTTAATCAATTAGGTAAAAGAATCCCTGCATTTTATATGCCAATAAAGCTAGTTCCATTTTATCTACCTCCCAGAAACCACTGTGCTGGGCAGAGATGACAAATGTTTCTTGCCCAGGGAGTTTATAGAATGACAGACTCTATTTGCAAAGTTATAGGGATATGGATAATTTAATGCAAGTCTAGAGGAAATAAAAAACACTTCAGTCAGCCTGAGGAAACCAAAACTCTAAATATCGAAGTGAATTGAATACTTACAAGGTGTGGCATTTAATACATAATATTTAAGACCCAGTTCCTTGAGAGAAGGACTACTATGCTATCCAGTGACAATTAGCATGGAGGTTTAACAGAGGGAAATGTTTAAGCACTGGTAGACTTCTGCCTACTTAATTCAGTTTGATGTGATGTTGGAGAAGAAAAGTAGGAAGCAAGGAACCATAGAAAGGACTGTAAATGTAGGCAGGAAGATATTGATTGATCACGCATGTTATGCAAATAACTTTATGTTCTTCAAGGGATAGGGACTCATTGAATCTGTGATTTTTTTTTAACTTTTATATTGACTACTTAAAAATGCAGCATAGTTGCCAACAAGTGTAGAAAAATAAAACAGAAATAATGATGGTCCTTCCATTTTCTCTTGTGGTTAGGTTCTTAGAAAAACTACATTATAGCATCTAATCAGATAAGGGTGCAGTGAAGATCAAGAGCCATCTTCACAGAGATCTGTGTTGTCCCCTTTCAGCCACAAGTACTCAAGGTTAACAGGGAGCAACTCAACCTATTTATATGTTTATTGGTTTCCCAAGATTGGGTTGAATTCAAAGCTCAGGGGATTTTTATTCAGTCTGAAATTGTTCACTTATGTGATTGTACCACTTGTAAATACAGACTTTTGTCATCCCTATCTGATATTTATGCCACATATTTCTTCATATTGCTATTTCTACTAGAAATAAATTCAATAATTACGTCAACTAGAACTTGAAAAAATGACATACTTGACTTGTCCTAAAGTATAAGAGAAATCTTCCAAACTCTTTTCATTAAGTATGATGATTATTATGTGTTTTTAAGTGATCCTACAGTTTTTGTTATGATATTCATGTGTCTTTATTTATTCAATTGTTATTTATTTTGTTTTTCATAGTATCTAGTCTATAGGTTATTTGAAAATAAATTTAATGGTTTAAAATGGTTTTATTTTCAATTTGCTTTTTTACTGGTTTTGTATGATCCACCTGGTCAAAGAAAAGACATAATTTCAATCATTTTAAATTAGCTAAAGGGATGGGGATTACTCTAACTGAGACTCCTAGCAGTGAGAGATGTGAAGCCTGATGTGGCCACTCTCTGCAGCTAGGCAGGACTCTCAGTAGAGGGATTAAGAACAGCAACCACCTACAATACCTTTGACTAAAAATGTGTCCAGCCTACAAAATATTTAGGGACAGTGATGGAGCAGAGACTAAAGGAATGGCCAACTAATGATTAACCAAAATTGAGACCCCTGCCAGGGCAAGAAACCAAACCCTAACACTACTAATGATACTCTATAATGCTGGTAGATGGGATCCTAGCATAACTGTCCTCTAAGAGGCTCCACCTAGACTCTGATGGAAACAGATGAAGAGACTCACAGCCAAACATTAGATGGAACTCAGGGAGTCTTATGGAAGCACTGAGGGAAACATTGAGGAACCCGAAGTAGGCAGAGACACAACAAGAAGATCAACAGAATGGACTAACCTGAACCCTTGTGGGTGCCCTGAGATTGAGCCATCAAACAAAAAGTATACATGGGCAGGACATAGGGTGTCCATATATATATAGACGATGTATAGCTTGGTCTTCATGCAGGTACCCAACAACTGAAATAGGTGTTGTCCTTGTCTCTGTTGTCTGCCTACGAATTCTGTTCCCCTAACTGGCCCACCAGTTAAGTTAACTGGTCTGGTCTCAGTGGGAAAGGATGCACCTAAACCTGCAGTGACTTGATGTTCCAGGATAGGTTAATACCCAGGGTGGGGAGGTTCCCCATTATGAGAGGAGAAGCAGATAGGGGGAGGGGTTGGAAGTGCAAAAAAGAAGGGGTCTGAGATTGGAATGTAAAGTTAATAAATAAGTTAATGAAAAATATTAGCTAAAGGGGAGTGAAGGGACATATACATGTGAATGTAGGTTTAGGTGTCACGAGGCAATAGACATTTTGAATTATGTTTCATTGACAACTTTAAAATATGTAAAATATTTCTGGGGTGGGGACTATGAGAGTTTGATCATCTTACTTGAGAATGATTATTTATACGTCATTGTTGGTTTAGTTTCTGTTGTCTTAATTACTACTGATAAAGGGTTGATAAAGGGGTGGGAGAAGGGAAGAACCAGGGTAGAGACAGTCTAGAATTGAGTTGCATGTGGTCAGAATCACCTGAAAGATCCCCAGGCCAGTGATGTTATGAAATAAGCAACTAGACTCCCAGGTACAAGTCAGATTAGAATTCCAAACACAGTATTAATTAAAGTCAAGATAATATACTTGTTCACCATAGCTGAGAAGTTTCAGATACATGACAGGAGACATGGGTAAGATAAAAACACTTCCAATAAATAAAAGACACAGGCTGCAAATTCAAGTCAGTTCAATAGTCAATAGAACGTGAGAAGAATAATCCACTGATAGAGGCCATAGTAATCCTACAAGGAGATTATCTAGGAAATATAAGCATGATAAAAACACAAAGCTAATAAAATGGTACTAAAAGCCCCAATTTTAGGTCAAAGGAAGATAAATTGTGATCAGAGCATGACAACAATTTTGGGAGGGGAGGGATGCAAATTAGAAAGAGAATTCAACTTAATTTCCAAAATGTAGGAGATGAAGGGCTTAATGCACACCATATACTGAACCAGAAGACTAGCTTTTGATTGCCTTATGCCTTTGTAATTGTGATTAGGTCACTACAGAACAATGTGGCCAGTTCTGCAGTAGATGCTGTTCAATAGACAACTACACCACATAAAAGGCACAGATAGATATGGAGGCATTTTCCAAGAGATGATATGATTCAAGCTGGTCTCACAGATAATAAACACTCTCTAATACCTCTTGGGCATATACCCAAAGGACTCTCGTTCTTAATACACAGACATATGATAACACATGTTCACTGTAGCCAAAAAATTGGACACAGACTAGATGTCTGTCAACAGTGGAATGGATAAAGAACTTGGTATATTTACACAATGGAAGATCAGTCAGCTGTTTAAAAAGAAGAAAGTCAGAAATCTGTAACTAAATGGATACAGATAGAAAACTTCATCCTGTGTGAAGTAACCTAGACCCAAAGACAGATATGCTACATATTCACTTATATGTGGATCCTAGTTGTTAAATTCTTTGATAACCAGGCTACAATCTGTATAACCACAGAGGTTAGGCAAAGAGTAACGACCTGGGGGATTGAGGATGAATGTCCATAGTGAGGGTAAATAAAATAGGTAGTTATAGATGGATGCTGACGATGGCATTTGGGGGATTCAAACAATAAAATTCACAGTGATGGGGAGAGAAGAGTGTTTTAAGGGAAACAACAAAAGTAGGGACATTTAAAGCTAGGGGCCATGTGAGGGGTCATATGGAATCCTAATACAGTACAAGTTTTACTGGGTTAAACAAACCACACTTATGAGGAGGGCTCATAACCAACAGTAGACTGCCAACACAAAATGAGCTTGGTGGTAATTTCAGAAATTTTTGTCTCATAATGATTTGTCTAGGCTGTTCGTCTCCCACCCCAGGTCTTCTGCATATATATGGTGGTTTCTGGTTTTGTATTCTTATGGAATTTCTGAGTGTGCTAATGTGTGTGTCTCTGGAGGTATATGTGTTTCTTGTGATTTTACTTTGGTGTGGTTTGGTTTTTTTTTTTCCTATCCCTGTTTGTTAGTTTTTGTATCATCATTATCATCATCATCATCATCATCATGATGGAGAGAAAGAAGGGGTATGTATTTGCATGGGTGAGAAATCGAGGAGGCTCTGGGAGGAGTTGGAGAGAGGAAACCATAATGAAATCATAATGAATAAAAATATCTGATATATATATATATATAAAATATATATAAATATCTGATATATCTGATATATATCTGATATATATCTGATATATATATATATATATATATAAATATATATATATATATGGAAAGAAAAGCAGAAGAGAATTCTGACTAAAGAGGAGACTCTGTCCAGCTAACTTGCATGCGAGTCACTTCAGGAGTGCAAATGCTGAAGTTGTGTAGCTTGTCCGTCATTCAAGGATGTGTGCTTTTGTAATGCAACTGCCTCTTTGCCACCTGGGCTCCTATCACTAACTTCTCATCCATGATACTGTCAGTAACTTTAATAAATCCATTGGTTCATGCATACGCATAGACCAAAAGCAAAACAAACAAAAATCCGTATTGTGCAGACGAAGAGACCAAGGAAAAGTACACTATGCAAAATTAATTGCCCAAGTAGGGGGAAATAAATAGAATGAAGATAAAGGGGATGATACCTACTGACAGAAGCAAAATGGCAAAGTCCTTGACTCAGCCCCTTATGGTGTCAATAGTGACGTCTGATAACAGCCACTTCTGGGGACTGATACAGACTGAAGCTGGATTACAGTGAGATGAAGCATGGTTTGAGGAGTATGAAGCCAAGGTGATTTGGAGAGGACTGCTTTTCGAGGAGTCTAGGTTGTATAGAAGAAAATGAAGGCCCAAAAGTTAACTCATGATAACTTTTGAAATGGTAAAACTCAGAAGAGTTTTCATTTTGTGGTCATAAACAAAAAACAAAAACAAACAAAACTTTAGACATTATAAGTAAGGAGGATAAAAAAATGTCCAGAAAATTTACAAAGATTTAAAATATATCTTGTCAGCCATACCACAATGTTTATAGAATCGCTATTCTGTTTTTTGAGAACATTATTCCAAGATAGTCAAGCTCTTTTAGTAGTGTTAGCACATGTTTTAAATAAACAAGAAAAATAATAGAAAACCAATTCAAACTCAGATACTCGTATCCTCGGTATTTCGACTCTGAGGTCAGCATAAAAGCCATGAAAGCTTAAGAATGAATTCTGCTTTGTCACATTTGAATAGGCAATGTCACATTTCAAAGTACACATTTGATGTTAGGATTTATTTTGTTTTCTTCAAGAAGGCTGACTTAATAAAAACCACTTGATGTGTGGCAAGAACGTTAGTATGGAACGGATGTGTCAAGATTATTTCACGTGTTATATTACAAACTCTAAATGTCTATCAAGTCTGCAGGATATGAAAATATGGTGCAAGAGAAGCAGAATAGTGAGAGATGCTTTAACACTTGCTTCAAAGTCGATTACATTTTTTTCAGAGAAAGAAAACTAGCCAACTAAAATTATGGAAGTCTTAAAATGGTGGAGTGTGCAGGAGAATATCCTGAAGGTAGATCATGATCTCACATTTTTTCAACAAAATTTTGAGTTGATAATTCTTAATATAACAAAATATCTAAATAATCTGATACTTTCCCCTACATGCCCCACTTATTGGCCTGATATTCCTGATCACATAGTGAGAGACTGCTGATATGGAAGGCAGTCTATGATTGAGAAACTGCCCATTCATCTACACTGTCAGATATTTGATTTGTGCCTGATTATTCTTAAACTATGTCCCATAACTGTATCAAAGATTCCTTAGTACAGTGCTGTAAAATACAGAAGCTATTTAAATATCCGATGATACTTATAAAATATTCACACTAAGAACATTGTTTGAACCAACTACTGGCAATTTCTCCACCTCTTCCTAGGAGGTTAAGTGATTACTTTTTCCCTTTGATATACGAACTGGAAGAAATTCAAGGTTGGAAAAGTAAGATTATACCACTGCATATAGTGAACATTTTTAAAGCAACATATCCATAACTTGCTTGAGTGATAGGTGATCGTATGGAAAAAAATTGAGGCAAGAGCTATAGACAACTGCAAATATTTCCTATTTCATCTCTATGATAAGGTTTTAAAATATTTTAATATTTTACATTATTTTATATTTTTTACTTGTATATGTATGAGTGAGAGAGGGAAAGAGGGAGAAAGAGAGAAAGAGAGAGGAGGAATAGGGAGGGGAGAAAGAATGTGTATGTGTACAGAGATGAGAGAGAGAGAGAGAGAGAGAGAGAGAGAGAGAGAGA
>JADRCC010304112.1:0-13811 GCA_019843855.1 Hylomyscus alleni | reverse complement strand
CAAACTCCCTTTTGTTTCTTAGGTTTGCACTATGCTGAGCTGGGAAAGTGTATCCTTTATCTTCTCCTGCAGAAAACTGTTCCTGAGGAATCTGGAACCAAGCAGCCAGGGAAATCTACGGAAGGACATAGTCAATAATAACACTGAAAGCCTAAAACATTGAGCGCTACCAACGAACACATGTTGTAAATGGAATCCTGAACAGTTAGATTCGTTCACACGTATACTATGTTATACTTAGCACAGGAAAAAAAAAAATCTAACCTAACCAGTTGGGTCAGCAACTGCGTCCAAAAAAACCTAAGCAACCAAACTAGCATTCAGTACAGCCAAGAATAGGATGCCTTCAGATTTTGGCCCAGAGCTGAGGGTTATCGAGCCATCAACCCTGAACTGTAAGATAACCTTTCCTGTAGAAATGAGGTCTTTATGGTGGTGGTCACTTTAAACAGGACTCTGAGAGAAAAGATCCTCCTTCAGAAACAATTTCCAGGGTCTGAACCTCAGAAACTACCTTCAGAAAGAGGACAGAGAGACATTGCTCACTGGAACTTCGGTGTGAGCCATGCATGCATGTAACTTTATATTTCCAAGCAACCTCATTTTAAAAACTGTAAAAACTAGGAAGGGTAGCATGTGCCTGTAGTCCCAGCCTCTACAGAGGTAGCTAGCAGTAGGAAAGTCACTTGATCTCAGGAGTTCTAGGCCAGGCTGCCCAATATGATAAGACTGCACACACACATACACACGCATAAACAACTGGAATTGTATGCCATTTACTTAACACAATAGAGCTAAATATATCTTGCGTTGTTCGGCACACTTATAAACCATCCACTTTCGAAGGGCTCAATGGCTATGACTGCTATGCCAACAGTAGAAAAATATTGAATCTAGAACCACTGAAAAGGTGCTTGAGCCCCAGCTAGGTAACCTAAGTTTTATCCCTGGTTCTACATAGTGGAAGGAGAGAACTGAAGTCCTTGGACCTCAGCACATGTACCAGAGTGACACATGCAGATGAGCACATAAAGGACTGTAAACAGCATGAATAGCTGCTGGCATATCTGAAAGACATGCCAACTGCCTCTCCCTCCTCAGTCCCTTGCTGTCTCTGCAGGAGCCTTTTCCATATCCTCACCCAGCACAGGCAGGGAGTTCTGAGAACAAAATGGTGGCCGAGAGCATGTGTTTTTAACAAATCAGACTGTAAACCCAAACCTATTTACCAACAGAAATGAGAAGAAACACAGGAGTTCTGTGGCTGAGTGACCTCTATGGGTTAAAAAGGCTTGCCTGGGAAGGAAGCCCTGGAAAGTCAATCAGCACTTGCAACTCTCTATTCAAGAGATAAGTATCCCAGGCTTCCAACACACATCCATGCTGTTGAACTAGAGGGAAGGTAACAAGAGACTCTGAAAGGAGTTAAAATTTTCTTTCTTCGGACCCCCCCCCCCCCCACCCAGAGGGCCCTCCCTAGAAAGCGCATTTCACCCCAAAACCTAGAACAGCTGCCTTGTTTGGTCACTGTGAAACTAAGAACCCCGTGTTCTCAGCAGTTCAGTTTCTCTTCCAGGAGCAAAGGCAAACTGAAAAGGAAAATATTTGCCTTCTCCTTACCTGCACCTGGCCTTCTACATCCCCAGTCCCAGTGCCAGGATGAAATGCTTTCAAGTAGCTAGCACTAATTAAAGAGAAGACAACTTCAGCTAAACCTTCCGTGTTACCCCACCTCCACACTTCCTCTCCACCCTAGCCCACTTCGACGAATGCTGTAAAATCATAACCAAACAGGCACAGAGGACAAAGCCTACCATTTCTCTTCAAATCCACTTCAGACACCTTTTTCTCAAAAGACATTCTACAAACTGTAGCTTGTTGGCTTCAAAAGTCTCATGCGTTGTCTGAACTACTCCCAATTGTAATGAAATAACCCGAGTTCTCAGAGTCTTGTAGCCTCCCTCCCATTTTCCCCTTGAGCTGGGTGTTTCCTAGTATTACCCTAGGTCTCTATAACAAAGCTTACTGCACAGACATTGTTCAGTAAATATAAATGCTTGCCTAGATTGCAGAGGTAGGGAGGCACCGTCAGACCACCCCTGGGAATCACTATGTTGATCATATCACAGCAGTAATAAAAATTGCATTTCCTGCAAGAAAGAGGGATGGCAAGCAGATAAAGGAAAATTAGAATGGTTGATGGTGATTACTATCTAGAGAAAAAAAATCTTGAAAATGGGGATGCTGGTGGGGATGGGGGTAGCTTTTGCATGTACACATTGACAGAAATGTTTTTTTTTTTCCTGTTGAATACCTTGTAAGATCTAGGCACTCTCTAGTACTAGAGGTACAAATATCCTTATGCTCAGATGCTCATATTAGGGATGTCAAGATGAACACTAATATATTTAACATGCAGGAGCTGTGGATGTACTCAGGAGTAAAATTGCCTAGCATCTATGAGGCCATGGATTCAGTATCCCAAAAGAATATCAACACATACATAATAATAAAAGTGCTAAATGCAAAGCCGGTGACAGAGGGGGTGGGGGTGAGCGTGGGGCTGTAAAGAAAGTGTTAAGGGACAGTGTTAGCAAATCAGAAGGGGACTTGCTACACTGCTTGGAGTAGAAGTGGGGAAGTGGAGCTGAAGTGGAGCCGGATCCCTTCAGAGAATATACAATAAAGGGTTGAAGCTGAATGGGTGTGGCAGCACATAGGCCTTTAATTCTAGCACGCAGAAGCCTGAGGCAGGAAGCTAGAGAGAAAAACAAATCCCAGCATGGTGGTACAAGTCTGTGATCTCAGCACTCTGAAGGCTGAGGCTGGAGGACTGCTACAAATTCAAAGTCAGTCTGGGCTACAGAATAATACTTTGGAGCAAACAAAACAAAATGAGTTGAAGTTCGTCCAAGCTACAGAGAACGTATATACAATGACAGGGAAGTTAGAGGTATAACCAGTTCCGAGAGGAGGGCTTCATTTCTCTTGGTGATTGGAGCCTGAGTTTGTGTGAAAACAAAATGGACATTGTTGGACAGGTAATATACACTCAGGTAAAGGCATGGCTAGTGTTTAGGCCAAGGTGTTTGGACTTTATTCTGACATCTGATGGAAAATCCTGAAGGACTTTTCAATTTTTTTCTCTTTATTTACTTTTTTTAGAGACAATATCTCACTCTGTAGCCCAGGCTCTTTGAATTCACTATGTAGCCCAGGATACCTGAACTCCTGGCAATCCTCCTGCCTCCAGCTTCTAAGTGCTGGAATCCCAGGAGTAAGCCATCAATCAGGCCTTGGTTTTGTTTTGGAGACAAAGTATCAATATGCAAACCAGGCTGGGATTACAAGCATGAGCCACCATGCCCGGTGCCTGAAGGACTTTCACAGAGAAATGACTATTTCACTTTATTTAAAGTTTAACAAACGGTTAGCAATGACAGGAAAGAATGACTAGAGGTCAAGACTAGCTGAATGTCAGCTACATCAGTGGCTCTGGTGACAAGTGGCAAACATTGAGACTTAAAGAATGGCTGGATATAAGTACAAGAGGTCTAGGATAGAAGGTAGATACATTTCTACAATTCGGTCAATGTTCTCCCTGTATCTTCCTGGTGATCCCTAATCTCATCATTGTACTCAGACAATTATACCTTGGCCAGAGATACAGCCCTCTAGAGCTAATCCCCCACCCTACCCCCTTTTTTTGATAATTTACAATGACTACTGTCAGATGCTTTGAATAGCTGGGGGCGGGAGAGAGGGGGAGAGTGAGGAAGAAAGCCAAAAATCAAGCTAGGCTTAGCCTCAGCCCTCGGGAGGCAGAGGCAGGATGAACTCTGTGAGTTCGAAGCCAGCCTGATCTATAGAAGTTTTCAGGATAACCAGAGCAACATAGAGACCTTGTTGGGCAGGGAGGGGGCAAAATCATGGAGGAAACAATTCATCATCAAAGTGAATTGAACATTTTGGGATTTAGAGTTTTAAAAGAACCTTGTGTTGCCTAAGATGGTTCTCACAGGTCATGTTCTTACTATCTCACCCCAAAGCACTTCTATAGACTCTTAACCACAATGGAGGACTCCATTAAAAGTTGTTCCTTTAGCCAGACAGTG
The DNA here is from genome assembly GCA_019843855.1 of Hylomyscus alleni. NCBI lineage: Eukaryota > Metazoa > Chordata > Mammalia > Rodentia > Muridae > Hylomyscus > Hylomyscus alleni. The sequence continues at coordinate 9,696 of JADRCC010304112.1, read as the reverse complement.
GTGGTGCACGCCTTTAATCACAGAACTCAGGAGGAAGAAGCAGGTAGGTCTCTATGAGTTCCGGAACAGCCAGGGCCAGAAAAACCCTGTCTAGAAAACAACAGCAACAAATGCTCTTTTTTTTTTTCCCCTGAGACAGGGTTTCTCTGTATAGCCCTGGCTGTCCTGGAACTCACTCTGTAGACCAGGCTGGCCTCGAACTCAGACATCTGCCTGCCTCTGCCTCCCAAGTGCTGGGATTAAAGGCCTGCGCCACCACCGCCCGGCAACAAATGCTCTTTTAATACTTTAGTCAAAATTCTAATAAATGTCTATTACATGTATCAATATTTTTTTAAATGTTGAGTTTACTTCCTCAGTTGGTAAGCCAGAATTCTTCCTCTTTCTGGCTCATATTGGTAAGGGCGCACAGACACCAGTGATCAAAAGTAGCTACACAGTGTTGAAAAGCAACAGCCAAGAGACAAGACAGTTGCTCACTTTTTTTTTGTTTTTTTGTTTTTTTGGTTTTTTGAGTCAGGGTTTCTCTGTATAGCCCTGGCTGTCCTGGAATCACTCTGTAGACCAGGCTGGCCTCGAACTCAGAAATCCACCTGTCTCTATCTCCCAAGTGCTGGGATTAAAGGTGTGTACCACCACTGCCTGGCGCTCACTTTTTCAAATGGCATATGTTTTCAAATTACTAGCTTAGGGTGTTCCTTTGAAACATTATCTCTTATTTATAACACTTCTGACCACTATTTATTCACATGTTTCAACTATATCTAGAAAAGTGGTTCTGTTATGTTTAAAAAAATAATCTTCTTTAAATAAAAATAATTTTAATAAAGTGTTTTCAAATATAAAATCATTTTGAATACTTATACTAGGAGAGAACCCAGGCTAATGGTTTATTTTCTTCTGACAAGCCTGCCTCTCCGAGTCACAGAATAAAAGGAAATTATGATTCATAACAAAACAAAACATACAAGACAGCAAAATCCCAGTCAAGACTATTAAGAACTATAATTATTGCCACAAAACTCTCACACAACATTTTTAAAGCCCTGTACTGGATTCATCTTCTAAGGATACACTGTATAGTATATATAGTGTATTATAAAATACTAAACGGGAGTATCTAGCTATGTACACTGAAAGTATACTGCATATAGAGAGCATTAATACTTGTAATACAATGGATGAAACATGTTTATGAAGCAACCCTAACAGAGATTTAACACACAATGTTTGCATTTTATACGTGGTCCCAAAATGAAACTTAATTGCATCAACACACAGCGCACAGCATGGAACAGGTATGACTAATATTAAAAGAGAAGACAGCTATATGCAAAGAAGTATGCAGTAGAGAGTTACTATGTCTTTGGTGAACTACTATATTTACATACTCAACCACATACATTAGTGAAAAGTTCCTGCTGCATTAACTTTGCATAAGATTTATTGTCAAAGCTTGTAAGCGGATATACTGGGAAGAGCTGCATGCCTGTTAAAAAGAAATCTCCTAAGCAAATGCTCAACCCATGCCTATTACAGCTGCAACAGAAGAGGACCTACTAGCAAAGTAAAATTCATCGGAAGCATTTGGAGTTGGAAATACTCCAGATCTGAGAAGTAAAATGTTACAATGTTTCTGCAGCCTCCGAGAAAGTGAAAATGACATTTACAACATTTATTCTACAGAACAATTTGCTACCAGTAAAATACTACCAAACCATCACTTGGGCCCTTAAGAGAGAATAAAGTTTTATGTAGAAACTAAGATGCCAGTTGACAGTCAAAGAAAGACCTACTTTGATAGCTACTAGGAGGTGAAAAATCTATACTGAATTTTAAGAAAACTATCACCAGATGCTCTAAAATTCCCAAAGTTCTAAGCAAGCTACAACCTCAAAAGCAAAAGAACGAGGTTATCACAGGCAGAGGAGAGGGTTAGTTGGGCGAGGCAGAAAGGGAAAGTCCAAAATGGAAATTCAGAAAACTCTTACCTAAATATGGTCTACCAATAGTAATGTTGGTAAAGTACGAGAATATTATTCGATGCTTAATCTTTCCTTTCACATAGGTAAAATGAAGAACGTGAAAAGGCTTGGGAAGGCATAAAGACTAAGGTGAAGGGATTAATAATTAGCCATAGAGGAGCTGGAGAGATGGCTCGGTGATTAACAGCACCAGCTGCTATTCCAGAGGACCTGGGTTCAATTCCCAGCAACTACATGGCAGTTCACACCTGTCTGTAACTTCAGTTCCAGGGAATCTGGCGCCTTCACACAGATATGCAGGCAGGCAAAACACCAACACACATAAAATTTAAAAAATAATAATTAAACATAGTACACAAAGTATCTTCACACACTTGATCTACAGGAGAAAGAAATCAAAGGCAGACTGCTTCTTGTAGAATGCACTATAGCAGAAGAAAAAGAACTACAATAACATTTCCACTAAATATAATATTGAACATTTTCTTCTCTTCCAAACAAATATCAAAAGCTTCATAAACATGTGGCAAAAAATACCCAGCCATTAAAACGTGCATGGCAACTCAGAGTAATTCACTCGAAAGAAGTGGGGAAAGCCGAATCTAAATAAGCACACTGGCTGGAGAGCCAGAGTTGTATCCCTAGCACTGAAAAGAAATAGTATGAGGCATGGAATTCTAGTGCTAGGCTTAAAGATGTAATAATGGCTGTTAAAGTGGGGCAAAACATCTTCCTGCCAAGGGAAAGGAGTGTGTAAATATTGTCATGGATTCTTTTTCTTTCTTTTCTTTTTTTTCTTTTTTTCGTCTTTTTTTTTTTTTTAATTTGAGAAAGCATCTCACTATAGAACCCCGGCTGGCCTAGAACTTGCTGTGTAGACCAGGCTGGCCTCAAACTCATAAAGGTCCATTTCTCTCTGCCTTCTGTGTGCTGGGGATAAAGGTATGCAATGCCAGGACAAGCTGTCTTGTAATTCTTCCTATAACTCAAAAAACTATTTTCGGAACTACCATCAGTCCTTGCAAAATGCTGTCCATTGAAAAAAAAACGACAGCTAGGAACTGGTTTTGGAGCTTATCCCCTCCCCTGCTTCAAACTGCTGAGTATGTCTTCAAACAAGGCACCCTCCAAAAGGTAGGCCCTTCCTGTTAGCATTAGTGCTCAAAGGGTGGAGACTTTCAGACGCTGGACCTTATTTTGTTTTTCTATGGTAAGGATAGAATGTTTGCAAAGCTTCATATCTGTAAGTGCTCCATTACTGAAATTTATGCCTCCAGCTCTAGGTTCTCAATATGTTAGCCCAGGCTGGCCTGGAAAACTGGCATTTCTAAAACCATACGATATTTGCAAGAAGTGTGCTTTTTTTTTGGTAGATAAATAAAAATTGAAAACAAAGGAGCTGAAACCAGAATAGTATTAGGAAAAACCTGCAATTTAAATTTATAATCAAAGTAGAGAGTTACCAAATCAGTATCTACGCTTTCATTATGTCTGAAAGAACATTCTTACTGTTGAAAGGCCAACTTACTTTGAGAGGTAACAACTCACTAAACTAGGACTTACAACACATCCAGACTGAACCTCCTGTTAATTTACTGAGATGAGTTAGACAGAGAGGGGGGGTAAGGGGGGGACGGACGGATGACGCACCAGTGAAAGACATCAAGGATAATAGTAACAACCTTCTAATATTTCAACATGCTAGCAGGATCCTTATGCAGGATGATTTAACAGTTTGAGTTCCTCTTATCTAGTCACTGCAGGCGAACCAGTTCTTTATCTATTCACCATGGGAACACAAATAACTACCCCACGGAGGCTAAGGGTCAGAACCTGAGAATCAAATCATTGACTTGGTCTAGTGCATCTGCTCAGAGTCCAAATGCCCCCTGGCAAATCACTAAGCAGCTAACAGCAAACCTAATTTCGGATGCAAATAGGTAGGCCTGCTCCCTAAAAAACTCTGGCCCCTGTTAAACCAGTTCCCTAAGAAGGTTTTGCTCGGACAACAACCCCCCCCCCCCGCCCCGCGCGCGCGCCCACACCCGCCCCCAAACACTCTGTGGTTGCTTCGCAGGAATTTCCAATGAAACAGCAACTGTCGCTAAGGTAACTGAGAGCTGGGCTCGACCTGACTGAGCGAGCAGGGTCTGGGAGCTGGGAGCTGCACAGGCTAAGCAGTTCCAAGCCGGTGGTGGCACGGGAGGGGCGGGGTCCAGGGTCTCGGATGCAAAGGAGCCGCTCTGGGAGGCCAGCCCTAGTGCAGCCTGGCGTTTGGCAGGAAGAGGAGGGGAAGATGCGGTGAAGGAGAAGCGGACCGGAGCGGGAGGAGGGAAAGGAAGCCCAGGCGGGGCGGGCCGAGGGATGGAAGGAGGGACCAGAGGAGGAGCCCGGGCGGCAGCAAAGCCCGCGCGGGGCTAGGAGCAAATCGGGGCGGAGTCTCAGGCGAAGCAGCCGCAGCCTCACCAAGGGCCTTGAGCCCTCCTTCCTCGGCCTCCACCCCTCCCTCCTTTCCATCTCAGCAGCGCCCTCACCCTGCCTCTGGCTGCCTCATACAAAAGCAAAATGTCCGCCATCTTCGGAGGCGATTGCTGCAGCCCTGCTAGGAACTCGGCCCTCCCGTGCCTTCTCTACACCGGCTGCTCATCTCTGGGCCCCTCTCGGCGACCCCCGACCGCCGCCACCCGCCCCGCTCCTCCTGCCCTTCGGCGCCCCTCACTCCAGCCCGTCCCGCAGGGCGACGCAGGATCGCCACGGGTGGAGGCGAAAGGGATCAGCAGCCCCAGGCTAGTGGACGCGCACGCTCTTCCCGCCCATCGCTCCCCCGCTGGCCTGTTTACCTTGATGCAGTAGGGAGGCTCATCGTAGGTGACCAGCATGTACCTGTCTCCGCGGCTGGCTGGGTCCCGGGCGCGCAGCTGCGGGGCGAGGGATGACGGAGGGGTCGCGTAGGAAACGAGGGGAAGCGATACAAACGTTACAGAAGCACCTCAGTCCAACCCCCCTCCACCCCGCAGAAGCGACCCCTTCATCTCTTTCCCCCTCCTTTTACCTTCAAGAATAATTCCACAGCGCCTTTGGCAATGTCCAAATAGGAGGTGCCCAGGTCAGTGCGCTGGTTCATGGAGGCGGACGTATCTATGAGGAACAGCAGGATGGGCATCTTCCACTACACCTCTGGTTCTGGTCCCCACTCTCCCGGCCCCTTTGCCCTTAATGCCACGTATGGCTACCCAAATCCTGAACTCTCGCAGAGCCAGGGAGCAAGAGGAAAAGTGGGAAACGGGATGGGATAGATGAGACCGCTCCTGGCCTCTTTCTGCAGCCCCAACTCCTCTCCCTCCAAGGGAACTTGAAAGTGTGAGTGTGTGTAGGTCTCCTGGCCGTCTCTCTTCCCCTCTTCTGCCACCACTACTGCCCGCCGCTGCTGCCGCTGCCAGGACTACTGCCTAAGCATCCGTCCACGCTCACTAGAGCGCTTGCCCCAGACTGAGAGCCTTCTCTGTTCACTGACACAACTTCTGTCTGCTCACCTACCATCAGCACCATGTGACTAGAACCCACGCCATTGGCTGCCAATTATGTTTAATTTACATATTCATTAGATGACTGGGTAAAGGGAGGGACTTGGGCCAAGCTCACGGGTTGTAGTTTGAACCCGTGCTGGAGGTAAGGGGCGGGGGAGTAAAGGACCCTCTTCAAGCTCAGATTCTCCTTTAAAGGATTTAGAAGCCTTAGGGTAATTTGTTTGGTCGTTTGGATGGATTTTCTTTCGTGCTTCAAAGATGGTAATTCGAAAAGAAAAGAGAATTGAGCAACAGTTGTATAGAAACAGATGTTTAGGCAGGCTACACACAAAACGCTGTGCTAAACTTCAATCAATCAATCCTGCCAGTAGCTAAGACCAAAACATTTCAGTAGCAGCAAACTTCTTTCCTGGCCAGGCTTGCTCAAATTCCTTTAGATTAGCCCTTCTTCATGATCAATGTTTAAGTGTTGTTTTCTTGGTTGTGTTCAGCAAGTAGCTACTTAAAAAGGAAGCTATCACGGAAGCAGTTACCTTAAGCTGTCCTTTTGTAGGGACAGGCTTTCTCAGGCTTTGAAACATTGGCCAGCCTGTGATGCTTAAACTAATAAGGGGTCTGTTGCAGCTTTTATCTATGGGCCATATTCTGCTTCAACTCCGGTTCATTGAACGTCCACAGAAGGGCCAGGCACCCGTAGTAGACTCATTTAATCGTTGAAATATGTAGGATCGATGATACTGAAACTTAATTTTCAGTAGAGGGAAGTTGTCAACGCTGGCTCCATGTGAGTACTCAGTAACAGGTCAACTACACTTGGCTTTCCACTTCATATGACTGAGTTTTTAAACTTGTACCTAAAGCTGGTCCTGAACTCTTCAGCACATCCTACAAGCATGTGCTACTCCAAGGGCTGTGCCATTATTTTTAATAGAGACTATGAGGTAGTGTTGCAGGATGGGAGTGCAATGTTTGCCCAGCTCATGTGACACACTGAGTTTGATTCTCCTGCAACACTGATGATGGCGATGATGATGATGATGATGATGATGATGATGATGATGATGATAATGATACAGAGTATTTCTAGCAATGTGCTGTATACAATCTGGAGCTTCAATGAGTATACAATTTTAATACAAGGTGAAGGACGCATACATATCTGCAAATGTTTTCTGTATTGTTTGTAGATATCCTGTGTATATGTTCTATGTGATTGATATATATTATGTTTTCTGAGAAATAAGATTTCAGAAGTGAACCCATGATAGTTAATAAGCCACAGACAAAAAAAAAAAAAAAAGTGGTGATGCAAGTCAAAAGAGCATGGTAGCACTTCCCTGTGGTCTAGAAGTTCAGAAGGTTTCATGGGCAAAGAAGAAGGTATAAAAGAGGGAATCTGGCTTAGGAGGAATGGCGTGAACAAGGGTCAGCCAGGGGCTGTGTGTGGTACAGGCCAGTTTATTGAAATATATAGAATGACTTGGGAAATAAGGATGGAAAGACATCAGAAGTCCCCGTTTCTGTTTTAAATATTAGTGGTGAAGGGGCTAGAGACATTGCTCATTGGCTAGGAGTACTCACTGAGTTCGGTTCCTAGCACTCACTTATAAGGAGGCAAACTTCCTGGAAATCCAGGTCCAGGGGATCCAACACCTTCTGGCCTCTGTGGGCACTATGCACATGTGCACAAATCCACAGATAGGCACACAAATGCATATAATTAAAAATAAATCATTAAGAGGCAGGCAGATTTCTGAGTTCAATGCCAGCCTGGTCTACAGAGTAAGCTCCAGGACAGCCAGGGCTACACAAAGAAACCCTGTCTCGAAAAACAAAAACAACAACAACAACAATAAAAATAAATCATTAAATATTACTGATGAAAGACCGTATCTACATGGGCTAAGGGGCTAATTAAAAGTTTATGACCAGTGGGTGCCTGTGTGGTATTTTTTTTTTTTTTTGTATTGCTTTGTAGTAAATTATCACAAATTCAGCAGCTTAGCACATACTTAAATGTATCTCGTGGTCTGATTAGCTAGATTCCCTGCTCCATCTCACAAAGCTGTTGTCAGGGTATTGGCCAGGGCACATTTCTCATCTGGGAGCTCAACTGGGAAAGAGTCTGGCTCGGTAAAGCTCAGGAAGGCTGCTGGCAGAATTCATCTCATTATGACTGTATGTGTAAAGGCTGAGGGCCACCCACAGATCTGCTCGCTGCTAATGTCCCCTGCCACACAAGTCTCTCCATCACCTGTTCATGATGCAGATGCAGCTGTTTCTTTTAGGCCAGCAGGGAAAGCTCTCTCTCCAATCTGCTGACAGAGAGCCTTATATAATGTAACATAATCATGACAGTGACATCCATTATCTTTGTAATATTCTATGGACTAGAAGCAAGTCACAGGTCCCACCCATACTTAAAGGAAAGGGATTATACAGCACAGGTACAGATCCTGGGGCCCAAATGAGAATTCTGTACTACTTTAGGGAAGAAAAGAGCATTACCTAGAAAACAGTTCTTTGTTTGTTTTTTTGTTTGTTTGGTTGGTTGGTTAGTTGGTTGGTTGGTTGGCTTTTTTTTCGAGGCAGGGTTTCTCTGTATATCCCTGGTTATCCTGGAACTCACTCTGTAGACCAGGCTGGCCTCGAACTCAGAAATCCGCATGCCTCTGCCTCCCAAATGCTGGGATTAAAGGCGTGAACCACCAGTGGCCGGCTCTTTCTTTATTTGTATATAAGACTGTTGAGCCATAATGTTCACTAGCTCACAAATGGTATTTTAAGATGGCTTTTAAAGGGCTGGTAAGATGGCTCAGCGGGTAAGAGCACTGACTGCTTTTCTGAAGGTCCTGAGTTCAAATCCCAGCAACCACATGGTGGCTCACAACCACCGATAATGAGATATGACACCCTCTTCTGGTGTGTCTAAAGACAGCAATAGTGTACTTATTTATAATAATAAATAAATCTTTGAGCTGGAGCGAGCAGAGCCAACTGGAGTGAGCTGAGGTCCTAAATTCAATTCCCAACAACCATATGAAGACTCACAACTATCTATACAGTTACAGTATACTCATATACATCTAAAGAAATAAATAAATAAATCTTAAAAAAAAGATGGCTTTTAAAAATCTTCTTTAGGGGCTGGAGAGATGACTCAGTGGTAAGAGAGCAGCAGACCTGAGTTCAGTCTCTAGCCTGTAACCCCAGCCCCAGGGCATCTGATGCCTGCACTCACGCACCCACATGCAGAAATACACACATACACACAATTCGGGCTTGGGGAGGGAATCTTACAAGATTTCTGATATTTTTCTCCCAACTTTGCTTATGCCTTACTTTTATAATCAGGAAAGAATCTCTCAAATAATACATGCTGAGTCTTACAAAAAACACCCCCAAAGGTGACTTGCCAGCATTAACAAAGTACAAACAGCTTCGGTTGCACAATTCTCTAACAGTCGAGGACACATAGTCCTACAGGATAAGATGTCCCCCCCCGGCAGGCAAACGCCTTATAACGGATCCATTTTCCTTCAAACAAACCATGTTATTTATTCTTTTTGGAATACGTTCGAATGTAACCGAAGTAAACTTAAAATCTGAGAAATGTCCACATCTCATTATAAAATGCAAAAGTGATAATATAAAAAAAAAGTAGCAACTTAGAAGATTTATATACTTCCTCGGATTAAGCCAAAAACCCCAACTGGCTTTCTCCATATGAGCTCCGTTATGGTACACTATATAAACCTTTGTGCCATACATCAACACTAAGACCCAAGAAGTCTTTCTGCGTCCTTCTCTGCTACAGACTATCCACTCCTGTATTACAGTTTAAGTGCCTTGAATTGACTTGTCCTTCCTACTAGAGTGTAAACAACTTTGTGAAGGCACTCAAAGCCTATGACTGGTGCCTGGTGCAAAGTACTTGCTCAATAAACGTTTGTTAAAAGAAATTATCAAATGCATCATGGTTTCCATTCTTTATCTTCTTAAGTACTTGGGCATTCTGTTAAATACCCTTTCCTAGGGCTATCCAGCCCTGTATCATTGTCCCCTCCCCACCATCCTCCACTTGAAGAGGTTAGTAGCTCCTGCTCTCTGTCCTTGTAGATCCAGGACCTTTAGGATCTAGGTCCCAGGAGGGTCTCCAGACCAAACTCTTGAAATGTTACCTT
>JADRCC010304078.1:0-10465 GCA_019843855.1 Hylomyscus alleni | reverse complement strand
AAGGGAGGAAGGGAGGGAGGAAGGAAGGAAGGAAGGAAGGAAGGAAGGAAGGAAGGAAGGAGGGGAGGGAGGGAGGGAGGAAGGAAGGAAGGAAAGAAGGAAGGAAGGAAAGAAGGAAGGAAGGGAGGGAGGGAGGAAGGGAGGGAGGAAGGAAGGAAGAAGGAAGGAAGGAAGGAAGGAAGGAGGGGAGGGAGGAAGGGAGGAAGGAAGGGATAAATAATAAATAAATAATGTAGTTTCGGGAAGATACAGGTATTATTATGGTGCTCATTAATATTCTGAAACATGATGTTTTCCTCCCGTCTGGTACACTTAGGTCTTTTCTGAGATGTCCTGTGACTCAGCTCTTCAGAACTTAATGAAGTAGACAACTTGACTACAATGTAGGAAAATCATGACAGAAAGTGTGGTTTGTACCGGGGCGGTCAGCGCTGTAAAGGAAGTCTGGGAAAAAAGAATAAAGAAACACCATGAAGATGTGAAGCGAGAGAAGGAATTTCAGCATAAGTATGCTGTGACGTTATTTTAGTTTAGTGGAAACTCAAAAGCTCATATTTGGGAACGACCATTTTAGTAAGAGCTTCACTGAATTTGACAGATTTTTATTTGCTAAAAACTCAAGATATTCTTCTTTAAGAAGTTATACTTTTATTTTATGTATATGTATGTTTGAGTGCATGTAAGTCTATCCACATTCATGCAGGTACCCACAGAGACCAGAAGAGGCCATTGGCTCTCCTAGTACTGAAATTGCAGACAGTTGTGAGCTGCCCTGTGGGTGCTAGGAACTGAATTCAGGTCATTCATCTGGATGACAATCAAGGGGTCTTGACTAACTGAGCCATCTCTCCAACCCTTAAAAGAGTCTTTAAATTTTTTTCTCTATTATTATTCTTATACGCATGGGTGTTTTGTTTTGCTTGCATGTATGTCTGTGTACCTTTTGCATGCAGTGCCCTTGGAGGCCTGAAGAGGGTGTTAGAGCCCCTGGGACTGGAATTATAGATGATAATGAACTACCATGTGAACCCTGGTACATGAAAAAAAATTTAGAGGGTGTGGTGATTTGAATGAGAATGGCTCCCATAGGCTCCCGTGTTGTGTTTGAATGAATGGGTCTCAGCTAATGGAACTGTTTAGGAAGGATTAAGAGGTGTGGCCTTGTTAGGGTGGTGTAACCTCTGCTGGAAAAGGTGGGTCACTTTGAGATTTCAAAAGCCAATGCCAGGCCCAGTCTTCCCCCTCCTGTCCCTCCCCCTTCCCCTCCCCTCCCACTCTGTGTCATCTCTCCCCTCTCCCTCCCCTTCTCCCTCTCTGCATGCTGCCTGTGATCAGGAGGTAAAAATCTCTCAGCTAATGTTCCATCACCATTCTTGTCTGCTCCCCTCCCCGCCCATGATGACCTTGGACTACTAACCCTCCAAAACTGTAAGCAAGCCCCAAATTAAATGCTTTCTGTTATAAGAGCTGCCTTGGTCATGGTGTCTCTTCACAGCAACAGAATACTAAAGCAGCTGGGAAAGGAAAGATCTGGGGAGTTGGGGAGATAGTTCAGTTGGTCAAGAACTTGCTTCACAACCTTGAGGACCTAAGTTCAATTCTCAGCACTCACATCGTAAAGCCGGGCATGGTGGCACTGAGCATGCAATTTCAGCACCACGGAGACAGAGATAAGACGATCTCTGGGGCATCCTGATCAGCCAGTCTAGTCTAATTGGTAATAATTTCAATATACCAAGATGGTGGAAGATATCGTCTAAAAGGAGGTGTATGGTGTTTCTAAGGATAGCACTGGTACGGTCCTGTGGCTCCTACACACATGTGCCTGCATCTGTACACAGATGTGCACCTGTACAAACACATGAACACACACGCATTTTTAAAAAGACATTTATAGAGAAAGGAGGTGCCAGGAGCAGTAAGCAGAAAGATTGCGTTCTGCACAGGCTCTCCTTCCGGGATGGAAACACCATGTCTTCTCACCTCTAGCCTTGATGACCTTAACTGCCTTCGGCCAGTACCTGTCATTCTATTGCTAATTCTGGTAACACATTTCCCTCGAACGCATGAGGACCTAGATTCAATCCTCAACAATGGAAAAAAAAATCTAAGGAAAGATTATCAGGCAATATCTCAAACTCTTAAGAACATGTTTTCTAGCCGGGCAGTGGTGGTGCAAGCCTTTAATCCCAGCCCTTGGGAGGCAGAGGCAGGCGGATGTCTGAGTTCGAGGCCAGCCTGGTCTACAGAGAGAGTTCCAGGACAGCCAGGGCTACACAGAGAAACCCTGTCTTGGAAAACAAAATCAAAAAAATAAAAAACAAAAACAAAACAAAAAGAAGAACATGTTTTCTTTAGAGTTTAAAATTCCAGGTACCGAAGGGGAAGTAACTGGACAAAGGACAACTCCCAAAGGAGTGACTACAACAGGACATTTGTGGTGCTGACCACATTTATCATTCTTGCAAAGCAACCTTTCATCTGATTTCTTTTTTTAAACAATTTTTCTTTCTAAATGTTTGTTTGTTTATGTATATGAGTGGATCTGTCTTTACACACACCAGAAGAGGGAATCAGATCCCATTACAGATGGTTGTGAGCCACCATGGCATTGCTGGGAATTGAACTCAGGACTTGTGGAAGAACAGCCAAGTACTCTTAACCACTAAGCCGTTTCTCCAGCCTTTTTTTCACCCCCAATTTATTTATTTTCTTGGCATTTGTACTTTGCCTGTATGTATGTCTGTGTGAGGGTGTGAGATCTTGGAGTTATAGACACTTGTGAGCTGCCATGTGGGCATTGAGGATTGAACCCAGGCAAGGGCTCTGGAAGAGCAGTCAGTGCTCTTAACCACTGAACCATCTCTCCAGTCCTCATCTGATGTCTAATGCCATTGGCTCAGCAGTTAATTTTTTCCAAATTACATATAAGTACACCCTATCTTGTCTTTCTTCCCTTCAGCCCATCCTATTCACCCTTCACCCTTTGTTCTCTCAAACTCATCTATGGCATGGTCAAAATATGACATTTTTGTTTATTAAACTATGGTTGAAATGTGAAGATTTAGCAATAAATAATAAAGTAAATAAGTAATACCTTGTATAATAGTGAGAATAATTTTTTTAAAGATTTATTTTATTTATTTATTTTATGTGTATGAGTACACTGTAGCTGTACAGATGGCCGTGAGCCATCATGTGTATGGCTGCTCTCCAGCCCCGCTCGCTCTGGCCCTGCTCGCTTTGGCCCCACTCGCTCTGGAGTAATTCACTGTAGCTGTCTTCAGACACACCAGAAGAGGGCGTCCGATCTCATTACGAGTGGTTGTGAGCCACCATGTGGTTGCTGGGAACCGAATTCAGGACCTTCGGAAGAGCAGTCAGTGCTCTTACCCGCTGAGCCATCTCGCCAGCCCCGAGAATAAATTTTTAACCATTAAAAAAATAATAAGAGTCGAGGTTCTAGGAGTAGAAGTAGCACAGAGCACCTGGAGACATTGCCCATTAAGCGACAACTGTCCTCTATTTCTTTCACTGCTGCAACAGGCCTTTTGAATGCTGTTACCTGTGAGTAAAAGACGTTCTGCTCTCTTAGGCTAGTGCGGATCTGGGAAGACCGAGTAAGTTTAACTAAGCTAAAAGAGAAGGTGACCAGGGAAGATGGAAGAGTCATCTTAAGGATAGAGAAAGAAGAATGGAAGGTAAGTGTAACAGCTCTAGACGCACTTCTTGATTCTCCACCTTTGGTGTTGCATGACGGCCTGAGAGCATACGCTGTAATTGTAGTGAAGACTGGGATAGTTAGGAATTCCCATCAGAACAGCATGGGGGAATCTGGGCAACACAAACAGCAGAAGAGAAACACAAAACACATGGCTTGTTTCTTTGTTAAAGAGTGTCTTTACTCCTCCACCCCGCCCCGCCCTACCGGAACTCAAGTCTCTTGGCTATTTGTCTAAATCCTTATTTTTTTGACAGGATTAAAACCAAACCAAACCAGCAACAACTAATAAAATAGACTAGAAGTGGTTGCTCACACCTTTAATAGCAGCATTTGGGTGGCAGAGGCAGGTGGATCTGTTAGTTCAAAGCCAGCCTGGTCTACACAGAGTGTTCTAGGATAGCCAGATCTCTGTAGAGAAACCCTGTCTCAAAACAAACAAACTCGTATAAGACTTAATAATAAAAGTGGAAGAGAAATTCAAGTTACTGAAATGATTTTTTTTGAATATTGTAATTTTCTCTGTGTGTGTTGGGGATGGTTTTAAGAAAGTGTTTCTTTGTGTGGCATTGGCTTTGTGTAGATCAGGCTAGCTACAAAAATCCACCTGCCTCTGCCTCTCTAGTGCTGGGTAGTGTGCTACCACCACCTGGCCTGAAATATTCACATTTTCAATTATCTATGTGTTCTTGGATAGTCTTGGATAGTCATTCATTAGGATAGACTTCTATGTGTGTCCATGATTGGTCAAAATATGGCATTTTTGTTTATTATACTATGGTTGAGATGTGAAGAACAATAAATGATAAAGTAAATAAATACTAATTTGTATAAAACTGAGAATAAATCTTCAACAATTAAAAAATAATAAAAGTCAAGGTTCTAATAGTAGCACAAAATACCAGGAGATGTTGCCCATTAAGGGACAACTGTCCCCAAGTGCTTCTATAGATCCCATATTGTCCCAGCAGATATAATAAATAGCCCAGGCAATGTAATGATTGAATACATATTTTTTACTCTAGACTCTCCCATCTTCTTTACTGAAACTGAATCAGCTACAGGAATGGCAACTTCATAGGACTGGATTGTTGAAAATTCCTGAATTCATTGGAAGATTCCAGCATCTCATTGTCCTAGACTTATCTCGGAACACGATTTCAGAGATCCCCCGAGGAATTGGTAAGGAAGACTGCTTTTATTCCTGTGCTGTTTTATCTACCTGTCAGTATGCTTTGCTTTTTCCAGACGCCCCCCTCATCCCCAAATACATGGAAATAAAGATCTTATCTTTATATATCTCTGAAACTTGAAAACATTTTAAACGTTTCATTTAATTAAGTCTTCAGAGGATCCAAACTTTTGGAATTATTGGGGTGATAGATAATTTCAGTGAGAGAATATTTCCAAATATTCTGTATATTTCGAAAACAGAATTTCTCCATTAACTATCTTAGAAGACCTTGAAGGCAAGAAGGCAAGAAAGTTTATCAAACTGTGGGACAATGTCCCCACACACAGCATTGCTTAGGACGTAGCATGCTGTTTATGGGGTTTGTGTTGAAGATCAAGCCCAGGTTCTGGTGCATGGCAGACAGGGACTGTACCATTTACTGTCACCTTGATCTGGAGTCCATAGTAGATAAAGTAGAATGGAAAGACTACTGCCCCTCCCTTGTGGAAAGATGGGAAGAGGGAAGGATAAAATAACTGAATTTGCCAATGTGCAAGTAATTTAAGGATGTAAGTAGCTCTTGGTGGCAGGAAGCACTGATCCATCTGCTTCCTGTGTTGTTGATGTTGTTGTGTAGGACTGCTCACTAGACTTCAGGAACTGATTCTTAGCTACAACAAAATCAAGACTGTCCCCAAAGAACTGAGCAACTGTACCAGCTTGGAGAAGCTAGAACTGGCTGTGAACAGAGATATAAGCGACCTCCCACCAGAGGTCAGAAAAATCTAAACCTCTGTTTTGTTTGCTTCTACTACTAATAATCTCAGGCATGTGATTGTTGAAAAAAAAAAACCTCATGAAGCAATGCTACAAATTTTATTTTAGAAATAGAAATATTAGTGAAAAGCATTTTTTTTTTAACCAGAAGGCAAATATCTCATTAGGACAAACTCTACTTAGCATAAAAGATTCCTCTAATCTTGTTATTGTCCTGCACTGTTTGGTGACTGGGTTTCTCTCTTTGAAGACTGAGAACTGTATTTACTTAATTTAAAAATCCCCATAACAAAGAGAAGCCTGGATTGTATAGTGGCTATTCATACATGCTTACATATTTTGGCCATGGTTAGGATTGAATTCAGGATCTCATGCATGGTGAGCAGACATTCTGCTACTGAATACATCCCAGCCTTTGGTGCCTTGCCTGTCTGTCTGTCTGTCTGTCTGTCTGTCTGTCTGCCTGCTTGCCTGTCTGCCTGCCTGCCTGTCTGTTGTGAGGCAGAATCTGATTGTACAGCTCACTGTGGTCTTGAACTTCCTCTTATGTTTAGGCTGGCCTCAAACTCCCAGTTCTCACACCTTAGCTCCTGCCTTTCATTCAGTTGACAAAGACAGCTGTGTTATCTTCCAAACGAATGAATGATCTTAGAATCAGTAAGAGGTTTCTTTTTTTTCTGCCTTGAAAACAATGACTTTGCAATACCAAAATTTAGAAAAGTAATTACATTCATACAAAAAGTACAAGTCCATTTTCTTACTTTGAGTATATAAGACTTTTCTTTCCCAAACCATTGGACATGTTATCAGTAATAGTCACTTCTCCCAGTTTGCTCTTCCAAACATAGGATGTGTGTTTCATCATATGTTGACTTTATTTAATGAAAACATGAGAAAAATGGTAGCAGAGACAAATTACATAAGTAGGAAGGCCAGTACGTATGATTTGTGAAACTTGTGATTTTGCTTCCAGGAATAGGCTCTGTCACTAACAAGCTATGTGAACTTGGACATGTTATCAACCAGTCTCTTCATCTTAGATTCTTAAGGAAACATGTTACTGTTGTGTGACAAGACATTTCCTGGGGATATGCAACACAGTCTCAGAGAGGGAGCCCTCAACAGATCAAAACACAGGTACCACCGAAGTCCACTTGGTGAACCATGAGTCTCACCGGGGTTCCTTATGTGACTATGTAGGTAAAATAACTCGCAGACAGTTGCATTACCAAAGCCCACCCCTGCACAGGTGATAGCTCACTAAAGCTGGGAACCTGGAGTACGCTGCACAGCCTGCAGACAGCTCTACAAGCTGGAGAGTGTCCTTTCCGAGTGACAAAGCTGGTCTAAACCTCTTCCAGGCAGCTGGTCTGGTGTCAGAGTCCTCCTTGATTTTTTTTCCTCACAACAATTCTTGGCTTGTCTGAAAAGATGCTCAGCCATCTTTATTGTTTACTCTTGGGATAGAGGGGTCTAGTGAATCTGGTCAGTTTTGGGTATTTCCTGGAGCTAATTTAAATTAAATTGTTCATCTTCTTGTTTAAGGAACTTCCCTGTAGGATGAATGTTTCAATATCAGAAGAAACTGCTACTGAAATAGAAGAAAGACTATTCTGAGATCTTGAGCCCAGGACCATTTAAACGCCACAGTGTGTCCTCTAAGTAGCTATGTGTGTGGTCTTGGACACACCCTTTTATATTATATTTCTGTCTTTCACATATAATGCTGTTAGGTTTATCATCTTTTCAATCTTCTATAATAAAAATATTCTAGTTAGATGTTGTGGTTTTAAACCCCAGCACTTGCGAGGTAGAGACAGGTAGAGCTCTTTTTCTTGGCTAGCCTGGTCTACATAGCAAGTGACAGGCTTGCCAATGCTACAAAGTGAGACCCTGTCTCAAGAAAACAAAACAATAAAAAGGGATTCTAGTACTACTGAGGGGCCAGCAATTGGAAACATCTCTGCCTGACATTGAATTTTACCTACCTCATATGTACACGTACCTATTAACATAAACACCTTTTTATACTCCACATTGAATCATTTGAAAATTGGAAAAGTCTGAAACAGTTTTTAAGAATTCATTTTTTATTCTTGGCTTGAATTTAAAAGCTGGAGAAACAGCATGACCTACTAAATGGAATCTTGCTGCTTTGTGTGTGTGATGTATGTATGAGCATGTGTGTGTGTGTATGTGTATGTATGCATGTATGTATATATAAGCCAGATGTCCTCAGGTGTCTTCCCCAATCACAAGCCACTTGGCCCCTTGTGTTCCTGTTTCCCAGCGCTGGGGTTTCAGGAATGCTATTGCATCCAACTATTTACTTAAGTACTGAGAATCCAAATTCAGGCCCTCATGATTGCACCGTGAACTGTTTACCCACTATGCCATCTCCTCATCCTGCCTTTTTCACTAACTAAAAAACTCTATATTTGTGTGCTTCTTGGTGAAGATGGGACAGAAGGAATTCAAAATGCAGAACCTTGGCAACCAAATGGATAGGCTGTTTTGTAAATGGTAACTAAATTCTTTTACCTTAAAACATTCAGTAGGGTAAAGAGGGAAGGAATTTTGTGGCTTTAGGTCTATAAAAACTTAAGTGCAGGGCTGGAGGGATGGCTCATAGGTTAAGAGCAATGGCTGCTCTTCCAGAGATCCTGAGTTCAGTTCCCAGCAACCATATGGTGACTCACAACTATCTGTAATGGGATCTGATGCCCTCTTCTGGTGTGTCTGAAGATAAGGACATTGTACTCATATAAATAATTATTAAAAAAAAAAAACCTTGGGCTGGCGAGATGGCTCAGAGGGTAAAAGAACTGACTGCTCTTCTAAAGATCCTGAGTTCAAATCCCAGCAACCACATGGTGGCTCACAACCACCCGTAATGAGATGCATCTGAAGTCAGCTACAGTGAATTTATGTATAATAAATAAATCTTAAAAAAAAAACCATAAGTTCATCTACTTACATGATCTTTTTGAGCCATTTTATCCATAAAACAGAAATAATGTCAGCGTTTGTGTGGTGGTGGTCATAATAACTCATTAACATGATTATTTAAGTGTCACAGTGAGTTACTTACATAATTAGGTTTTACACATAAAAGTGGGGAACAGAAGTAATTTAATAGATATTTTAGATTAAAAAACCTGGATCTATAAGCATCACTATGAGACATTTTAAAATTGATCTGGGCATGGTGGTGCAGACCTTTATGCAGTGCTCTGGAGGCAGAGGCAGTTGAATCTTTATGAGTTTGGGGTTACAAGTTCCTGACTAGCCAGAGCTACATAGTGATACTCTTTCACCAAACATTCTAAAAAAGAGGGAATGAGTAAGAGGAAAGAGCAAGTAAAAGAAATGTAACTTCAACATAATCCTTAAATGTAAGAACCATAGCCAGGCAGTGGTGGCACATACCTTTAATCCCAGAGTTCAAGGCCAGCCTTGTCTACAGAGGAAGTTCCAGGATAGCCAGGGCTACACAGAGAAACACTGACTCAAGAAAAAGAGTAAGAGTAGGAACCATGAAATAATACATTTTATGGGAAAATATAATGAATTAGAAATGCAAATATATCCGTAAGTGTGTGCATAGTAATGACAGACTTCCGATTCGGGACAGGCACTGGCCCTGAGAAGCAGAGCGACCGAAAGCACTGCCACAGCAGTATATTCTTATTCGTAGGCTGAGCACAGTGCTGTGTGGTACAGAGCTTGCAGTCAGCCATTGCCCTTTAACACAGAATTGATTTTAATTTTTTCTTATCATTTATTTGCTTGTTTATTTATTTATTTATTTATTTATTTTAAACTCCAGATTTTATTCCCCTCCCAGTCCACCCTCCGACTGTTCCACATCCCATACTTCCTCCCTGCCCCCGTCTCCACAAGGATGTCCTACCCCCTGCCAGACCTCTAAACTTCCTGGGGCCTCCAGTCTCTTGAGGGTTAGGTGCATCATCTCTGAATGAACCCAGACCCAGCAGTCCTCTGCTGTGTGTGTTGGGGGCCTCATATCAGCTGGTGTATGCTGCCTGGTTGGTGGTCCAGTATCTAAGAGATCTTGGGGATCCAAGTTAATTGAGACTGCTGGTGCTCCTAGAGGATTGCCTTCCTCCTCAGCTTCTTCCAGCCTTCCCCTAATTCAACCACGGGGCTCAGCAGCTTCTGTCCATCAGTTAGATGCAAATATCTGCATCTGACTCCTTCAGCTGCTTGTTGGGTCTTTCGGAGTGCAATCATGCTAGGTCCCTTTTTGTGAGCACTCCATAGCCTCAGTAATAGTGTCAGGCCTTTGGGTCTGTCACTGAACCATTCCTGCAGTTCTTTCAGACAGGAACAATTATGAGTCAGAGCTTTGACTGTGGGATGGCAACCCCATCTCTCACTTAATGCCCTGTCTTTCTGCTGGAGGAGTGCTCTACAAGTTCCCTCTCCCCAATTTCATCTAAGGTCCCTTCATTTGAGTTCTGAGAGTCTCTCACCTCTCTGGTACATTCTGGAAGTCCCCCCAACCTACCTCTCAAGGTTGCCTGCTTCCATTCTTTCTGTTGGCCCTCAGGGCTTCAGTCCTTTTTCCCAACCCAACACCAGATCATGTTCCCTCTCCCCAAACCCCAACCCCCTTTTCCTCCCAGGTCCTTCCTTCTCTCCCCCCTTGTGGTAGCTTTCATCTCCCTCTAAGTGGGACTGAGGTGTCCTCACTTGGGCCCTTCAGCTTGTTGACCTTTTTGAATTCTGTGGACTGTATCTTGGGTATTCTGTACTTTTTTTTTTTTTTT
>JADRCC010304077.1:0-10619 GCA_019843855.1 Hylomyscus alleni | reverse complement strand
AAAAAAAAAAAAGATTCCTCCCCTCCACCCTTCTGTGCCACCCTTTTCTTTTGCACCTTGACCTCAGACAGACTTTGAAATTAAAGCATATCGTGGCAATATTGTTGAATTTTTTTCCTGTAGTTACATTAGTTTTTCTTTGAACTCCTAGAATGCTTTGTTAAAAATAAAGTGCCAAGTCATCACTGAACAACCTTCAGCCAAAATCCTGAGTTTATACAAAATTGTGGATTCATTAATTTTTAAATGTCTTCTTCCATTTTCTATTATTTATTGAACATGCATCATTTGCCTTGATAAGTACATTAGGCCATGAGATAAATACCATAGTTGTCATTTGTCAGGTAAAATAACTTTACATAAGAAAAGGAAAACCACGTGCTCAATACCACACAGAAAAGTATTACTAAGGGACAGGCCTGCTGGATTCTCTAGTGCCATCCAGCACTGCCTTCTGCACCCATGATCTCTGGCCGTACATAAGAACAGGAGCTTTTTGTGTTTTACTATTCCTGCTCTTACTACTTAATCAGAAACTGCTCATATGAGGAAGACAGATTGTGAAACTGGAAGCAAAGCTAACCGTGCTACTCTCTAAGACGTGACCACAGAGAAGGCTTTTTAACACAGATATATCCCCCCTTATCTGTTTATGTTTTTGTCATTCTTAAAGAGTGTGAGTAGGGTGATCAGCCTCCTGCATTACATTTCCCAATTCTGTCTTCCCAGGCAAGTGTAAGAACCTCAGGCTTACCAGCAAGAAGCAGAGAAAAGGGGGAGGGAATAAAAGAGAATTCCCTGCAGCTGCAGCTGACTTTCTGGCAGAGTGGAAAGCCACTGTGTTGGCAGCCTAGCCTAGCATCTGGGGTTGTCAGTGAATTAGGTTGAGGACTGACCTCCATCGCAGACAAACAGGACACACAGACACACACTCGGCATCCGCCTTGCTCTGTAACGGAGTTTCCCTTTATTGTGCAATTATGATTAGGGTTACTATGAAATCTCCTCTAAACTAATCAATAGAACCTTTATTTAATGATATCCTCAGAATGGAAATAATAAGCATTTGGCTTTTTTTTTTAAAGATAAAAGATATACTTGGATAAAGTGAGATTTGGGTTTTGTACAAATTGTACAGTTTCATAAGGAGCGACATCATGATTTGAAGCTATTGAGCTTCCCTATTTGATCTGGAAGAAGGCCTACCTTTAACTTATCAAATAAGAGTGTAAATCCATCTCTTTTAGACACCAGGAAACATCTTACCATATTCTACTTTAATCTGTAATAAGACAGTATTTAAATAATTTCTAAATAAAAATCTAAAAGATTCTTAGGCTAATCTATGAATATTGTCTTTGTTTTGAATCTTAATAAATTAAAGTTAATATATGGAAAATGGTGTAAAATAAGCCTCCCTTATTGGAGTCTCCTCCTGGTATAAAAAAACAGTTTCCCTTAAACTTAAACTTATTTTCACATGTTGCTTAGAAAAAAATATGTTTTACCAGATGAGAAGTTCTTCAAAGGTATGCCTGTATCACAGCTACTTTATAGAAAATAGGATAAAAATTCAAAGATCCAGAAAAAGTATTTACATTCACACACATGCTATAAACAAAGAATTACATACAATATTTATTGATATATATGAATATATATTATCTTATCTACAAATAAGGCTGTTAAGTACAAAGCCATTTAAAGCACTTAAAATATTTTTTAACTTCAGAATCTAATAAACACATACATTTCACATTATATATGTATGTCATAAATTCACAAAACCTTTGTCTAATTAAAACGTTTCACTTCATGGCAAAGTCATCGTCATACGTCACCTTCACCAAGTACTTCCACTTATATTGATTTAGCTGCTCAAATGGAGGCCGTCTTCAAGCTGAAAACGATGTTTGGAAAGGATCCAAGCCTAAACTCTTGGAGCACCTGACCCCTAGAGAGCATCCCCTTGATGGAGACTGCCACCGGCAAAGGCAGCAGCAGCAGCACATTCATCCTTGATGCCTTTCCTTGGGCTTTGCTTTTACGCTGTGCAGCCTCCAATGTAAGATTTAAATAGAGTTGAAATGAGATCATGTTTAAGTCCAAAGTGCCATAGAGTTCATTTTAAACTTTCATCCGATTGTGCAAAAACATATTTTCTTTTACAGACTTTGCCACATAGCCTATGAAGAGCTTTTCCTTAATTTTTCCCCACTTAATTCAGCCACAATTCTGTTTCTTCAGCTTCATTTCTTTTATTAAGCATGTATGTATGAGCATACATTTAGGCTAAACCGCTAGCAGTGATAAACAAAAAGAGGAGAAGTGTTCTGATGTTTCAGTAAATCAATTCCTTAGCTCTAGATTTTTTCCATTTTTAAAATGATGAGCAAGGTGGTCCATGCATAATAAGCACCATAGCAAATGTTCTAAAAGAAAAATTCCTAACGGAACATGAGCCATTACAATACAGCTAGTATTATAGCCAATAGTAGGCAATGTTAACTAGGGGCGCTGAAACACTATTAATTTGCTTTAGTCACTATGTGCAGTTTCTCAAAAGATTATTTTGTTAAAATGTAAACAAGTAAAAAGAGTCAACCCATCAACTACCTTAGCTTTCAGAAAAACTCAGAGATCTCTGAACTTACAGTGCCTGATAACAGGTCAAGAAAAAGCAGAAAATTTACAAAGTTAGCAAGAGAAAAAAATGTATACCTGTAACGTCTGATAATGATCCATTGCAGAAACGAGGAGGCAGTTTTAAGTGAGTTTTAAGTGATCTAAACCTCTTCATGTTTAGATCAATAAGGAAAGCCTGCTCATTTCATTGTCTTTTTCTTTTGGAATTTTATGAAGTCTGAGTTTTGGCTTACATGTATATGTATGTCTGTGCCCAAGGGACATGCAGTAGCCAGTATAGGGTATGACAACACTTGGAACTGGAGTTCCAGATGGTTGTCAGCTATGGTGTGAGCACTGTGAATCAACCCTTGGTCCCTTGGAAAGGCTGCCAGTTCTCCTAACCACCACCCTGTCTCTCCAATAGCAACTGTTCTCACTTCTTAATGTTTGTTACACATCTAACATTTAAGCTATGCAAACAAATAAAGAAACCTCTCTCTCTCCTTCCCTCCCTCCCTCATCTTTCTTCATCACGTGCTTTGTCTTTTGACAATCCCTTACTTATACTTTTGGATAAAGAAGGCTGCTTCTCCAAATGTCATGTTCTTGTGAAATTTCAAGATTTTGTAATTGCTCCCAGGCAGTGTTCCCTTTGAAATGCCTGGTAAGTGACACATTAAGAAATATATGCAGAAACTGCTTCTGTAAAGGTTGTTTTGTTTGGTTGTCGTTTTCTTGTGGAAACAAATCAGTGAAATGAAACTATTTTCCTGATTTTAAGAACAGTTCAATTTAGGTAAGTGTTTCTAGTTACACATCTTAACATGCAGAGCTATTTTCAGAAGTTGACCACTTGTAAAGTACAGGCAGAATAAGGGTCTCTTTAGAGATTCACTTGAAAAGAGCATCAGGTCCTGTTTACCATGTACCTTCATTTGGAGAGCATTTAGGTTCTGTCCCAATCAAAAGCAACCAGTGAAAATCTATTTAGAAAGAGTTTGCATTCCTGGACAAGGCTTGTGAGTGTATGTAAAGTTTAGGGGATTATACTTTAATAGTTAAGCATGGTTTCACTTCACATGTGCTTGGTTGAGTTCGCTTACACTTACGTGTTGATGGTCTTAGGTTTATTTGTTAGCAATGATCTTCTGTGGCATACCAGATATTGAAAAGGAAAGAGAATCCCAAATGTGAGTTCTAACTAGACCGTTTTCATTGTTAACACTAACGTCATGAAGTCAGAGTACATTGTCTCCATTAGACATTGATCTGAGGACGTGGAATATAATTATATATCGAATCTTCCTAGAAGAGTTTTATATCATAGTAATAAAAATATACATAAAGGATACCAAATATCTATCTATCATGTGATATTCTTGCTTTTCTCATCTTAATTATCATCAGTCTTTTCTCTAGCTGTATCACCAGCTCAGCTGCTTCTGATCTCAAAGAAATTCAAAGATTTTTCTACTTATTGTTGGTTTGTCTTTTTGTTGTTGTTGGGTTTTTTTTTTTCTGGTCTACTTTTTTAAAGTGAAAACTCCTTTAGATCCATGTGACATGAATCTTTTATCATTGATGAAACAAAGAAAGATGAAAAGAACCCTTTGGAGAAGTTTCTGTAGAAGCTTTTGGAAAATGAAAACGACATGCCAGGGCCATCTGTTTTCTGCCATTGATCGTGCACATTCAATGGTTATGCCATATTGTCAAAGATTAACCATCTTGGAAAATAACCATGTGAATTCCTCTTCTTATTCTAATGAAAGGCCTCTAAGGAATAAAGACAGATCATAAGAAATGATGAAAAGCACACCAAGCACTGAAAAACTATATCAGTCTATATTGACTGTATACAGTCTAATGAGATTCATGTTGGCATTTGCAGGCATATCTCTGTTGCATGTCCATCCTATTCGTCACTACCTCGTCATCAGGACTCATCTCCCTCCCACTCTCAATGACCTTTCTCCTCTCCAGTACTCTTTGTAATGTTTTTGTATCTCCTGAGTTTCACCATGATATACTATAGCCTTGAATCCAAGTGGAAACAATATTCGTTCTCCCATCTAAATTTACCTCCATTCTATAAAAAAAAAATAGTAAGTGGATAATTCATAAGCTTTATAATACTTCAGAAAGCAAATGAATAAAAAATATTCATCTCATCCAAAAGTAAATTTCAATATATTCACTTGGAAAATTTGCAGCCAACGTTACTGATTTAAAAAGAAGGTACTTAACGTTCACTGGCCTTTGCACTGGTCTTATGAATCTTTCTACAAGCTAAATCTACAGTCTATTGTACTAAGGCTGAATCTTTCATACCCTCTAAACAATAGTATCTCTGGAAAAAAGTCATCTTCCAAAATATGTGTCAAACTTCTGATATTAAGTGACATTAAGTATCATTTTACTTTTGCTTTTTATATTGTTTCTTTTATTTTAGAAGATTATAATATAAATATTTCAGGTCCCACTTTCTTTTTCTTTCATCAAATCTTCTCACATATCTCTCCTTTCTCTCTCAGTTTTATAAGCATTTTGAGTTGAAAAATCTATAACTATTTTTAAAGTTTCCATTTTATATATCTTTCTCATAATCGTTATATTTAAAAACTAGAAAGTATTTTAATAAGAATATCATTACCCCAAACATAATTCTTACTTTGAATATTAAAAATACTGTATTTATTTATTGCTGTTTTAGGAAATATATCATAAGCAATATCTAACCCTTTCTAGGTCAATCTTCATACTATAGGAAAATATGGCATTTTCATGAGGAGATCATCTAATTCCTGAAGTTTTCCCAATGTGGACTCTTCAAATCTTGTAATTTCATTTCATTTAGAAATGCCAAACAGACACAGGCATTGAGGTCTAATGAATATTCACTTATTGTCGTAGTTTGAATATGCTCATCCCATAAATTATTTTTTATACCATAAAATGGAAACACAGTGAACCATTTTTTCAAATTTTACATAGTGATTGCATGTTCCACTGATAAAGGATATAGAAGTTAGGATGGAATGCTGGGTCTTTTTACATAACACTCATTTGTTAAGGTAATTCTTTTCATTGTTTTGTATTCTTAAAGACATTAGAAACAATTATATTTTTAAAAACAGATAAAATATTCCTGCTCTCTTGAAATGACTCTACACAGCAGCACTCAGGAAGGCCTCAGAGATCATCATCATCTCACAACCAGAGTTTCATTGTTGAATGAATTAGATGATAAACTCTTCACAAATGATATTATCACATCATTGGCATTTTGTAATTTATACTTAACTCAGAGTTTCTTATGAAAAACAGGATACCTTTCAACCGAAAAACTATAATACACTCTAAGTTTTATTTGAATTCTAGAAATGTCATAGTATCTGAAAGAAAATGTAATTCATAACAGGAAACTATACGACAGTGGGATTCCTGTATGGGCTCGCTCTCTCTCTCTCTCTCTCTCTCTCTCTCTCTCTCTCTCTCTCTCTCTCTCTCTCTCTGTCTCTCTCTCTCTCTCACTCTGTGTGTGTGTATGTGTGTGTGTGTGTATGAAAGTATATGAAATTTTAGCACTTTAAATTCCAATTCAAATAATTGTAAGGGTTTTGACAAGTAAAAGGCCAAGTAGAAGGTTTTAAAAAGACATAGGAACAGAAAACCTGGATGATCTCAAAATTTAATATATCTTAAATATTAAAGACATGGAAAAATACTGAAGTATGCTATATCTTCCTGCTTAGGAAGAATGGCTCTATGTTGCAAAATATGTCTAAGAAGAAAGATCTAATAGCAGTGTGCACTTGGCCAATTAGGAGAAAATAAGTGACTAGGAGACAGAAGCTGTGCCTTAACACTTACAGTAGGAAAGTGTTTAACAAACCCAGGAGACATGAGGCTGACAAAACTGCAGCACCACCTAGTTCCCTCTGCAAAAGTTTCCAGGTACACATCTCTCACTTACTCTGTAAAACTGAAACACATTCAAAATAAATCATTTGGTATGAAACTACACTCCAGAAAATTATCACCTGCAACACAGCATTTACTTAAATTGCTTTAATTTTAAAGTTTCTTATGAAATAAAAAAGAAGGTAAAATTAAAGATAATGGGTAAGCTGAAGTTTTTTTTTTTCTAACTGTGCATTTTACTGTTGTATGTAATCCAAATAAATAAGTCCCTAAATATACACTAGGCCACTACCATTACAATCTCTCAAGTATATAGCAAGAAAAATAGAATGCTGTGACTTTATCTATTATATGTATATTGTCTGTTCCAAGTTTAGCACTAGCCAGTAAAAAATAATACAGAGAAACAACACATACTCTCTTAGAACTATGATGTAATCCCTCTTTTCAAGTTATCGAGTTCAATGTTGAAAGAAGTAATAAAATATCAAGAATATTTTTAGTTTGTCCTTGCGGTTATACATTTTCTTTTCTATATTTTTAAATTATTATGAGACCTTATTTTCAAAGTTATTAAATGGCATGTTCATGTCCTCCCTAGCTTTGTTCTCTGTGTGGCTCAGATTACAGTTAAATTCAGAGGCGACTCTGCAGGAAAGTAGGTTTCAAGAATGATGTCTCATCAGCAGACTCAAAAAGCCATGTTGTAGAAGTGCAGGTTATAATCAGACACAACATTTGATAATGTAAGCAAGAGCTGATGTGTGTGTGTGTGTGTGTGTATATGTATATGTATATGTATATATGTATATATATATATGTATATGTATATATATATATATATATATATATATATATATATATATCATGATATATATATATATATGACACAAAACAAGAAGCATTGCTTCTAGATAGGGCACTTTAAACTTGTGTTCCCCTGAGACACAGCAACTCTTTAAAGGACAGTGGCTGGCAACATCAGAATTGCTCAAGCAGAACTCTAGCTCTGAAAACCTAAATATTGTTCCTTGTTCCATAGATTCCCTCCTCGCAGACCTCCCCTCGATCCATATTCTCTCCTTTGACCCAGTCATCCACTGTTCTGGCCCGCTGCGTCTTTATGAAATTAAATGCATCATCCTCTTGAACAAATCAGTTAGAATGGAGCGTTGCTTGAATATTTCTTGTTCACTTGTCAGCTTCTTTGAAGTTGTGTTAATAAAAAAAAAAAAAAAAAGGAAAGAAAGAAACTGGCTTCGTAGTGAGAATGTTTCCAGGATGAAGGGCTGGAAGAAATGAGTCCTTTAATCCAGCCCTAAATAAAGAAATGTTAAGAGCCCAGTGAACTTTATACCATTGTTGATAAATCATTGATTTCAATACCTGGCTGATATGGCCACATTCAGTTACTTTTGAAAAGATACTGCAATAGGGGAGAATTTTTATTTTATTTTATTCTCAAAGAAAAGAACATGTTATATCTCTTGATATTTTATTATGTATTTTCCATAGACTGGAGGTTCCATAAGGACCGAGACTGTTTCATCCGTATTCAACCATATGCCCAAGATTTAAACAGTTGGTGGATAAATTATGCTTAAGAAAAGCAAAGGTTAGTAGTGATATATATATATATATATATATCACTATATGAATTTTGAGTCAATAGAAAGGGATGGTAAACTCAAAATTACAAATTGATACCCAGTTTAATTCTAATAACAAAAGTAATTAATAGATAAAGAAGTCTTAACTTTTTCAAAATTGTACACAACTCAGTGTCTGCATTGTATGTGTGCTATGTGCAAGTCTGATGCCCAAGGAGAACACCAGAGGATGTGTGGTCCATGGGAACTGGAGTTAGAAAAGGTTGTGAGATGCTGAGGTCTTGCGCAAGAGCAGCATTTGCTAAGGCTCTCAGTTGTGCTATCTTTCTACTACTAAAAGTCTTGACTTTGGGAATGAGATGCATATGTAAGTGATAAAAGGGAGGTGTGTTTAGTTTCAGCTCAGGCTGGTGGCTACCAAATTGTACAAAATTGTCAAAATGTACAAATAGAGAATGAAAAAGCCCTAAAGCTTATATTGCCACACATATCTGAGTACAATATTTAATCTCAGAATAATGAATGAATGGCAGACAGAAGAATGTTTTTGTTTGCTTGTTTGTTTTTTGTTTTGTTTTGTTTTTAAACAAATGCAGATAAACGTTATGCCTACTGTGTTGCAGAGTGGTTTTAAAGTGATAAGGAAGATCCAATCCCCCATCTCAACAATTCCAATCCTGCATCAAAGAATAGTCATTCCAACCTCTAATTCTATACAGACAAAAACAAAGCTCTAAGAAAGTTCAGAGTGTGATGGAATGGTTTTAGCATCTGGCCTCTAGTAAACATTAAGTTAGTTTAGTTAATAACTTATTTTCAAACACTGAGTCATGAAACAGTCAAAAAACAAAAACAAAAAACAAAACCCTAAAATACACCAGGAAAAATGAATTTTTTAAATGCAAAGAAAGAAGAAAATGTCTGTAAAGAAAAGCTCCATTTCACTAGGACTTTAGAAAAAGCATTCTTAAAACACTTCCCATTGAAATGTCGTCACTGTGAATCTTGGAGCCTTTTTTCTCTCTTCTCTTGGGGGTCTCGTGATGATGTTTTAAATTTTTTTTTCCAGAGGCAGTTAATATTCCCATCCTACCTTCCTCTGCTATTCAGATGTTATAAGAGAAACAAACCTGCTGCATCATAACTCACATGAGTCTCCACCTGAAGAAGCATGACTAAGCGTTTAAAAACCACAGCAGTATTTTGCACAGTTCTATAAAGCAGTTCTTCAGGCTAACTGAGAAGGCACCTAAATCCCCACCCCTCCTACCTTAGGCACGAATCAGAGAATGCCTGCTCGCTAGCTTGGCAATAACAAAAGCGGGTCAGTGTATTCATAATCTCTTGGATCAAGGTCAGTTTTTAATTCCTCCTTGTTGATACATGTATCAGGAAATGACAGCTATTAGGAGACTGATAAGGAGAGGTGCCTGCATGTGTTTAAACAGACTCATTATCAGGAACACTTAGGGAACTGGGAAATCTGTAGGAAGTACAAAAATAAATAAAATAAAAATAAATAAAAATAAAGATGTGTTTACCCCCCAAAAAAGTCAGAAAGAAGCAGAGCTTGAGAGAAATGTGTGCAGTACAAATCTGAACTTACTGCCAGACCTGAAGGCAATGAGTCTACAGTTTTGTCGAGTACATTGGCTCTTAGAATTCTTCACTGTTCTTAACATTTCTTTCTAATAGAATGTTTATTCTGTTTAGATGGTGATATCGGTATGCTGGCAGTTATAAATACATAAATTTCTAGGTCTTGTTAAAGAATTGTTTCATAAATTAAATGTGTTGGGAGGCAGCTAACCAATCAGTGGAATGAAATTATTTTTTAAAAGATGCAGACCCACTGAGATAAACTTGGATTAAAAAGAAGACTACAGTGTCTGTCTTGCACTCTGGAGGTTTATGGATGCTAGTGGAGACCTAAGAACATAACCTTCTAAATTCTCTTTTAAAAACATGTGAAAGTGTTATATAGGTCATACACTGGACAAAATAAAAGGTTTGGATCTTTCAAGATCTAGAAATACATAAATGCTCATAATAATCAATAAAGGGCAAATAGCATTCTTTTGTCTATTAAAGCAAACACATTAGACAAGCCCGATAAGTACTGAGCAATGCCAGTAGTTATTAAGATGTAAATGATATAAAATATGCAAATACAAAATGAAATGATTTTTCACTTAAATAGTTAATATCAGTTTAGAAAAGGTTTTCATTGTCTAAGTATAAACTTTAAAAAGTCACATTTACAAATTAATCCAATGTCTTATGGCATATGCAAAACATGGGAATACACATAAGTAAAAATATACAATTAATATTAAAGTACTTTGAATATCAGGTAATGCAAGCATTCTGTTTCTATGAGTGATAGCATGCATTAAACAAGCTCATTCTAATGTTCCATTCATAGATAAGGTCCTTTTAGAAAGA
Source organism: Hylomyscus alleni (assembly GCA_019843855.1). Taxonomy (NCBI): domain Eukaryota; kingdom Metazoa; phylum Chordata; class Mammalia; order Rodentia; family Muridae; genus Hylomyscus; species Hylomyscus alleni. Next base: position 12 of record JADRCC010304077.1, on the reverse strand, counting down.
GTTAGAAAAAAA
>JADRCC010303949.1:0-10109 GCA_019843855.1 Hylomyscus alleni | reverse complement strand
GAGACTTTAGTTTATCAGCTCCATTCTCCCAGGTCTCAGGACCTCTAGAACAGTGACTCATGTCTTTGTTCAATGCTGTCAATATGGTTTCATAGAATGTTTAGTGAAAAGATGCTAGTTAATATAGAAAAAGAGTAGTTTAAAGCATCTCAGCTGTGTATGTATACAGCCTTTTCCGGGTTAAATACTAAATAAAGCATTCTGCTCAGCAAGTACCTGCTGTCTATGTGAGCACTGTTATACAGGCTGGGTAGAAACCAATAAGGCAGCTCAAAAGGAGGCCTCTGCTCAAAAAGCCCTAGTCAGGAGTAGTTTCCTCACAAGCAGAATCAGAAGTGATCCGCTGACAAACAGAAATGAATGGAGAATAGAGGAAATTACAAAAACAAACACAAAAACAAAAACTATGACATAGGACAAAGTTACACAAAAAGTAGACATAAACTGTAAACTTGGAAGGGGAAGGCAAGAGAATCACACACCTTGACTACATAGTGAAATAGAGAATGTATCAATATAGATTACGAGAAAGTTATTAGTTAAAGGATAAGAGGAGTTACTGGTTTCTACAGCTGCCTAGCAACAAGTTGGTTTTTTTGGTTTTTTTTCCTTGGTGGTCTGATGTATCTTCATGTAAATGTTTTATGAAGGGAAAGGTTAGGTCACTTTCTAGTTTTGAAATCTATGTAGGACTACAATACAATGCATAAACACGCATTCATTTTCAAATGTTCTAAGTGATAGCAAGTATCACTGATTCTCTAGACTAAAATGCATAGCTTCAAGTTTTTACTGGTGTTTAATTTCTACTGTAATAGAATCCTGCAGTTCTACTTTGCCACAGCTGACTTTGGCAACTAACCCCTATCATTTCAGCCTTCCTACATTCAGTTATTCAGTGACTGATGCAAATTCACCTGTCTGTAAACACCTTTTGCCATTTCTTCCTCTATCTTATGTTTAAAGGTAGACTTCCAGGCTTCCTATGCCACTCCTGAGGCAGTTCTAAATTCTACTGCTGGACCACCAAGCCTAACACACTTGAACTCGGCAGCAAGAATTCATACTTCACACACTGCAATGATATCACTGACACATTCTGCCAGATTGCACTGTTAGATTATTTTAGTTGAACTACCACCAGTAACTAATTTTACTCAATCCAAACTGAAATCAACATATGGTCCTAGTCCTTTTTCTTTCCCTATTTAGATCTGAAACCATTTTAGGATTCCCAAGGACTGCTAACAAAAACAGAAATTACTAAAGGAAATATTCACAGTATAATTTTATATTACAAAGTCTTAAAAACTAAACACTGTTGGATCTCTGGCATACACCTTATCGCTCCCAGGGTCATGTTTCTGAAGAGCTGAATGTGGGGTGGGAAGGACGGTCAGACGATACTCCCCAGTCTGTAAGGTAATAGGCATTATGCTAAGTCCATTCTTCACACATACATTCTTATTTAGTCCTAATTATCCTGCAATTAGATGATGCCTTTAGTTTGCAATGGTGGAGACCAAATCTGGAACTTAAAGTAGTGGCACATAAGCATGAAAGAAATGTACAAGAACTCAAACCCAGACGTACAGAAGTCAAAGTCAAAGTTTAAGCATCTTCCTTGAGCCACCATGTGGTTGCTGGGAGTTGAACTGAGGACCACTGGAAGAGCGGTCAGTGCTCTCCACCGCTGAGCCATCTCTCCACCGCTGAGCCATCTCTCCACCCCATTTGAACTTCTTCCATTCTTGACTGAAAATATATCTTTCATTTTTTTGGCATTTACTTTTGCTAATATTTTCATTTCATTTGTACTATTGGCAACTCCCAGCTTTCCTGAAAGCTTGAGTAAGAGTTTCCATCCTGACACAACAGTCTGGATGGGCCTACACAATGGCTTTAAAATGGATGAGTGTGAATGATTTCTCTAGTTGCTCCAATTATCTCTCTCTTTTCTTTCTTTCTTTTTTTTCCCCCCAAGACACAGTTTCTCTGTGTAGCCCTGGCTGTCCCGGAACTTACTCTGTAGACCAGGCTGGCTTTGAACTCAGAAATCCCGCCTGCCTCTGCCTCCCAAGTGCTCCACCACTGCCTGGCTCCTATTATCTCTTAACTTATACCAGTCTACACATTACTTGTCCAGTCTTGGAAGCAAGTGAGTTGAAGTGTATCCTTCACATAGTCAGAAGGAAGAAACTAAGTAGCATTTGATACTTATGGTAAACCAGACCGTAAGTGAAAAAAAAACTAATTTCCTAGTTATCTTGTTTTTCTCTATAACGTTAGACAAAGGGCAATTTCTCTAATTATATTTCATTGTCATAATAAAAATAACATAGCATGATGATTAAAAAAAAGTTTTGACACTTTCTAAAAGGAACTTAAAATCTCTCACCTAGCCCCAGACCAACAAATTCATCTGGAGCCTGATCTTTTGTCCCAGTGAGAGATCCTTCTCTGCCTCTCACAGTCCCAGAAATGTACCGAGGCTTCACTCCAGTTCCTATAAGTTGTGCCAGCTCTAACTGACTGATGCACTTCAGGATCTACAGCACAGAAAGAAAAAAAAATGTGAGGTTTTAAAAATATGTATCTTAAAATATATGCAGTTAAGATTTAAAAACATTACATAAATTATCATGAAAGCTATTTATTTAAAATAAATTATTTTCCACAATTAAAGCTTATTAATGGTAGAACATTTAGCACCAACTAATTTTAAAAACTGAATTGCAAAAGTTAAAAGTGTTTCTACCTCATGCCACGAATTTCCTAAATAATTTCCATCAGTGTGAGCCACTGTGATGAGTGTTTTTATTGTGTCGATATTCTTCTGTTTCATTTCAGTAATACCAGAACTCACTGTAAGTAAGGTAAATCTGGCTAGTGCTTGGACATATGCATCTCTTTCCAGCTGTGAGAGAAAGAGAAAGAAAGAGCGAGTGAGAGAGAGAGAGGAGAGAATGAATGAGAATTGTATTTACATGGTTGAAAACACAGCACACTGACTGACTTCTAATTTATGTTAAAGCAACTGTCTATGTCTATGTGCTTAGTAAATTTTAGCAAACGTCATGGATTACACACAAAACTAAATATAATTATAATCTTCAAAATAAGGCAGAAAGCTCATAAATGTCTTAATCCTAGACACAATCTGAACTGACAATTCAAAATGAGATTTTCAGTGGTCAACAAATGATTTTATACAGTGAAAATAAGTTTATTGAATGTTTTGCTTCAATTATATTAGCAAAACCCTGATTTGTAAATTTGTTCATTGTTTCTTCTACAGCTAGGCTGTATTTTGTAATGCACTAAGTTATAACATTCTCAATGAAATATGAAATGGGTTAAGAAAAAATAAGAGTCTAGCTAAAAGTCATCCTTAAATTTCATAAACTCCTAGAAAGGATTGTCTTCATGAAGAGTATGCTAGATACTTGGTTCTTTTAAAGATAACTAGTTCTGAGGCTTAAGAGGCATCTAAAATAAATGTTTACAATGTTTAGAAACATCATACAGAATTGTTCTATCACAGTCTCTTAAAAATTATTTAAACTTATCACAAATTTGAAGCTGGTTTTTAAGAACGTCAGAGAAAAATGCTCTGAGTTGAACTCCATTGATGGTGTGTATTCTCACAGCCGGCTACTAAGGTGAAATTCTTTCTTACCTGAATGCTAAAAATGCATGCAATTCTGATAGCACATCTTATCCCTTCCAGGCAGAGAGAGGCCACTTCAGTATCATCACAGTCTTGGAGACCCACACTGAATGCAGCCAGAAAAGGTGTCCAAGCCAACTAGAAGAATTAAAAATTTAAAATGATATGCATATCAAGTGATAACTGAACATCTTGGCATAGCGAGAAAGTTTTCTTAAAGAAAAAAGAAAATTATGTTTCTTGGGCTTAAATAAATAAATGGAAACAATAATAAACTCAGTAATGACTTTAGGTATATCTTAATAGTATCTATAAACTATTCATAACAAAGAAAACACAGAAATAGTCAACATTCATGTATAATGTCTTATCACTGACTTAAAATTAATTTTTCTTTACAAGCACTGACTTTAACAATAATCCAGATTCTTTAGTTTCAATACAATCCCCTGAATTATTTTCCTACTTGCAACAAGTTATTCTACATTTTTCAAAGTCCGCTTCTCAAATATCACTCAGTCTGTCTTTTATTGTACTATTTACTTACATTAATAAAGCAACATTTGATTCCTAGTTGAACAGTATTTTAAAATATTCAATAAGCTATTCACTACACATTTTGGAAGAGAGTACTTATTTTATACTCAGCAGACCCTGGTCCATATCTGTGATCTAAGCACTTCAGAGGTGGAGTCAGAACTGTGAGCTCAAGGCCAATCTGAGCTACTTGTGACACAGTCTCAAAGAGTAACAGTCTTGGTAAGGTAGTTAAACAGTAGAGCACTTGCTTACTATGGACAACAAACAACAGAAATCCACATAACTCAAGTGCCTGATATTAAATTATGTTGCTTTTAGTAGTTCACTGAGCAGCAGAGCAATATGTACATAAAGTTATAAAGATAAAAATGTTATTTTGCCAGTGTATTATAGAAATGATGAGATTTTTTTTTTAATAGGGTCATAAAACTTACAGCAGTTCTAAGGAAAACAATTACTTTAAGCTTTTCTTCTATGGTTCAGAAAGTTTAAAGTAAGAGCTTAAAATCCATAACAGCACACAAGCTACAGCACCTAGGTTCTTCCTAGGCCTCACTCTCATTGTAGTTAAGATACTACAATACTTCAAGATGCTGCTTCAGTCATGATGTGTAAGCAACAAGCATAGTATTTATTGATTACAAAGTATCCCATGAAAATAATAAATTACACATTCTGTGACAGAGAAAGTAATTCAAGTTGAAAACCTGTGTTATAGCTTAAGAAGAAAATACACATGGTTCTTAAGTCAATAGGAAAACATTTCTCTGATTAGGATTATGATTAATCCAAGACAATGATTTCTTTATCAAATTATCCCTAAATATTAAGCAGATAGTGAAACTACTGTCTGCACATAATTGTATAAATGTTTCCAAAATAAGATTTAGCAATATATAAAAATGTTCTCATGAATGTTTATATTCCTCAATATCGTAAGTCACATTCTAAAAATTAGAAATTATGTAGTCCTTTCCTCCAACCAATACTTATTTATTGAGCAATTACAAACCAGGAACTGTACTAGATATTAGGTGTTGCAGGAATCTGATCACACTGTGAATCCTGAGAGTATGTTATTTACTGAAAAAAGTGGTTTCTAGTTGTGGTGTGGCTCAGCCATTAACACATATCTTTAACCCCTTTTGCCGGAATACAGACATGCCTTTAGTACATACTTTTAATTCCAAACAACAAAGGTAAAGTTAGTTTGTAGAAGAAAGCACTCATGTTTGAAAGGGATTGAGTTGCAGAAAAAGTGATGAGTCAGAGAAAGATTTGACAGAGTAGGATCTGCTCAACTCTCACAAGAACAGAGAGAAAAAGGTAACTTAAAGAGAACAGAGAAAGAGAGAGAGAAGGAGGCAGTTTTACTGGGACAGTTGTATAGAGAGAGGTTGCAGAAAGAGAACAAGCTAGACACAGGTGAAGACAGACAAGCCAGAGAATGAGAAGGAGCCAGAAGATTAGAACAGACTGCCAAAGTTAGTAAAAGGCTTAACAGAACAATTCAGGCGAAGCTGAGAGAAGCCAGGTTGAATCAGGTTAGCTTAAACAGGAGTTTTGAGCCACATTAGCCAGTCAGAGTTCAGAAAGAGCTTGAAAGGGTGAGCTTATTCAGTATTAAGTCTCAAGACTGAAAACAGTCTGAGATTGTATGGCTAAAAGCTTCCGGGATTAGGTCTAGGTTAGCACACAGAGGCAGTAAGTCCTTGAAGATGTCAATTACATCAGAAGAATAAGAGATATTTTTACAATTTAGGAATATGAACATGTTCTCTTCCCTCATAAAATAATAATGCTTGGATTAAAAAATGTGCAGTCAAGGTCCTTAACATAAAACCTAATACTCTGATTTGGACAAAGAAAAAAGTAGGAAATATGCTTGAACTCATTGGCACAGGAAAACACTTTCTGAACAGTACCCCAATAGTAGACACATTAAGACTGACAGTTAATAACCGGGACCAGATGCAATAAAGGGGGTGGGGAGATTGTGGAGCAAAGGACACCATTATTTGAGTAAAGAGAAAAAGAAAAAATATCTTTACCAATTATCTATCTGACAGAGTGATAATATCTAGAATATATGAAGAACTAAAAAAAATGGAACATCCAAAAAATATCCCATTGAAATATGAGGTAAAAAACTAAACAGATTTCTTAAAAAACAAAATACAAATGGCTAAGAACAGCTTACCACTAGCCATAAGACAAGCACAAATTAAAACTACTTTGAGCCAGGTGGTGGTGGCACACACCTTTAATCCCAGCACTTGGGAAGCAGAGGCAGGTGGATTTCTGAGTTCAAGGCCAGTCTGGTCTACAGAGTGAGTTCCAGGACAGCCAGGGCTACACAGAGAAACCCTGTCTCGAAAAACCAAAAAACCAAAAAACCAAAAAACCAAAACAAAAAAAACTACTTTGAGAGTCCGTCTTACTCCAGTCAGAATGACCAAGATCAATAAAAATGACAGCTCATGCTGGTGAGGATGTAGGGTAAAGGAAATGCTCATCCATGGATACAAGTTTCCACTATAGAAATTCTGAGGGCAGTTCCTTAGGGAGCTAGCAATCAATATAGCTCAATACCCAGCTATGCTGTGTTTGGGGATATACCAAAGGAAGTTTCATCTTACCACAAATGCACTGCTCATAATAGCTAGAAAGTGGAAACAGCTAAAGAAAATGTGGTACATTTCTACAGCAGAATTTAACTGTTAAGAAAAGTGAAATCATGAACTTTGCAGGAAAACAAACAGGATTAGAAAGAATCATTCTGAGAGATATAACCCAGGCCCAGAGAAAAATGTCTGCATGTTTTGTCTCAGATGAGATGTTAGCTTTATATTTTAGACATGTGTGTCCCATTTAGAAAAATAACCCACAGAGGTTAGGTAACTAGTTAGGACCAGTGGGGAGGGATCTTCCGAGGAGCAGGGAGCCGAGTAGTGTCCTGCAGAGAAAATGAGAAGTCAATGGGCTGGTGGTGGGAGCGCAGGGTGGAGGAGGAAGTATGGAGGCGAAATAACTAGCACTACAGGTCCTTTGAAAAGCTATATGGAAATTTACTATAGAAATTTCTTAAATATATATATGTGTGTGTGTGTAAAAGGAGTTTAAATACAGTTTCCATAGTAATGGAAGGAATAATACTCCATTAGACATCATATGCTATGAAGTAAAACACCCAAAACTAGGAATGAGTTTCATCTTTTTAGTTGTTGGCCAATGTGACCCTACAGGATCCCTATCCGTCCCTCCCCTAATATTATAGGCTATGGACAAAACTATTGGTAACTATTGGTTACTGTAGTGGTTTGAATATGCTTGGCCCACAGGAAGTTGCACTATGAGGAGGTGTGGCCTTGTTGGAGGAAGTGAGTGACTGTGTAGGCTAGCTCTGAAGTCTCCTACTGCTTAAGCTTTGCCCAGTCTGGAAGAGAACCTCCTTCTGGCTTCCTTTGGATCAAGATGTAGATCTCTCTGCTTGTCCAGCACCATGTCTGCCTGTACACTGCCATGATGAGAATGGACTGAACCTCTGAAACTATAATCCAGCCCCAATTAAACGTTTTTCTTTCTAAGAGTTGCCTTGGTCATGGTTTTTTCTCATAGCAATAGAAATCCTAAGTTACCTTCCAGAACTTGACAGTTAATACTCTATTACTGAAGACACCACAGAGTTATGTCACAGAAAAAGAGCAATCTACCTGGTGCTCAACTGGAAGTTTCGACTCTGTGGCCTAGAGGTTATAGGGCTATAAGTTGCTAGATATGCTACTGAAAGAGAAAAACAATTATCTTGCCTAGCTATAATAATGACCTGCCTGGCAAGCTATGCTCATTAGTGCAATAGCGGCATGGATGTTATAGAAGTAATCAATCACTTTTTATAAGTGGATCTAAGGCCAACTCCATGAGATAGAATGCATACCTGATACTGTCAATAAAGCTAAGTATCTAAGACTAGACAGCTCATCGGCCTTAGGTGGAAACCTTCTACCATTACTCTGATAAATGAACATAGAACAAAGTGACTCCTGGTGACTTAATTCTATACCACATGTAAGTGCATTACTCAACCTTCACCAGAGAAGCTGCTGCTTGCAGTCTACTGAGCCACAACTGGATAACTGGGTAACTGGAAGAAGAAGAGACTTTGAAGTGCTCTGCTTTAAATGGAATGTCTATATGACAACTCCCTTCCCTCAAGACTGGCGCCTATGTAGAAGAGGGCCAGAAAGACCCAGAAGTGGTAGATGATTTCAAGAAAAAGAGTGTTTTCTAGACACAATAGTGTAGGTGCACATATTAAGTTACAGGGACTGTGTCAGCACACAAAAAAACCTACACAAAATTGTGGCACAATGGAAGAGTAGTAGCCATGGAACTACTCACAATTGATAGCTTTTTGGGATAGTTTTATTCAAAGAAGGGACATTCCAGAGCAGGTACTCCCACTGATTTCTTAATGTACACTAATGACACTAGTTTTACTCAGTACCTTCAGAACTCCTGGGCTAAAAGCTCTGATGAGAGTGTGAGCCTCAGGATCACTTTGAAATTGGAATGAAAGAAGATTTAGGAATAAATCATAACTGAAAAAATGAGCCAAGGGATTAATGACCATTCTCCATTCCTATTTCTAATTCTTGAAATTACACTTCCCCCAATTACTTACACTGCATACTGTTGTCTCTCACCTTTTTATTTTTTAAAGATCTATTTATTTTATTCATATGAGTGCACCATTGCTCTTTTCAGACACACCAGAAGAGGGCATCAGACCCTATTGCAGATGGTTTTGAGCCACCATGTGGTTGCTGGGAATTGAACTCAGGACCTCTGGAAGAGCAGTCAGTGCTCTTAACCACTGAGCCATCTCTCCAGCCCTCTCTCTCACCTCCTTTAACATAGAAATAATTTGTATTACTTAAACTCTAATAATAACCGGGGAATATCTTGTACATCAAATAGGCTCTATTATTATACTTAAAAAATATGCTAAGCAAAATTATGTAAAAATACATACTGTAGTAAAGTTACTAGTAATTCTAACCTTAAACATAGGCCTCACGTGCTCCAAGTGTGTTGCACTTGTAAAAGGTGCCTGAACATGGCTCACAGCTTCCATGAGTGCTTTAGCCGTCTTAGCCATCTGTTCCATTTCTAAGTTATATAGAAGTCGTCTTTGTTTTTCACTGGCTACATCTGAAATAACAAATATTACCATTTAAAAATAGAAAGCTCTTATGATGACACTTTAAAAGTAAATGCCAGTAATTAATACTAATTAATAATAGTCCTAAGATGCCAAACAGAAATGATCACGCACTGTTTATTTCAAGTATGTGACATATACAAAGCAGCTAAATCCAGAGAAACAGAGTAGACTGTGTTTGCCAGGGCAAAGGCAGAGGGATGGGTAGTAACTACCTAATAGTGCAGGGTTTTATTGTGGAGTAACCACATGTTTAACCATGCCAGAGGTGATGGTTATACAACACTGTACATAAACTAAATGCCAACAGAATTACTCATTTGACTTACTTATTGACTGACTGGTGGTTGTGCTTAAAGGGCCCTGCTCATGCTAGCTAAGTGCTATACCACAGAGATACATCTCCCTTTGAATTTTCACTTTTAAAGAGTGAACTGCACCTTGGGCTGGGGAGTGGGAATAGAATATTCTACTAGTCAGGAGTAAATAAAACCTGTAGAAAATCTCAGAGAGTACAACACTCAAAATGAAACTGTCAAGAAAGCCAACCAAATGTGGGACAGGAGAAGAGAATAGAGGTAAAGAAAAGAGGTAAAGTGCAAAAAGCACTGGCCCTGACACTTCCAGTAATTTTAGCATTTCCAGCAAATCACCACCTTTTCCTATATCTGACTT
>JADRCC010303859.1:0-13001 GCA_019843855.1 Hylomyscus alleni | reverse complement strand
CACACACACACACACACACACACACACACACACACGCACGCACACAAGCACGCGCGCGCATTGCTTTAGGTAGCATCGTTGAGCTCAACTTCCGATAACACCCCATGGAGAACTAACTGCTCATGAGGTTCCTCAGGCTGGTTAGCAAACTTGCTGCTTTCTTCAGGACTGAATTACAGCTGCCTGGTGTCTGCTTGTTGACAGGACCGGCCTGTAGCTGCTGAGTTCGTATCTGGTGTTTGCTACCGGACTGAACTGCTGTCAAAGAAGGTCGAGCAACAGTTCTCTATTACTGAACAGGTCCACTTCCCCCATATCCTAATAACTTTTCTCTTCCACTACTTCTTCTGGGTGGTTGGCTAGAGGAGAGGTTGAAACCTTAAAGTAGATTGCAAAAAATTTATGCCAACAAATGTCTGGTTTTTTTTTTTTTTTTTTCTGTGCTTTTCTGAAGAGTCTATCTGAGGCTAAGGTAAAGGGTTCTCTGGTTAAGTCTCATGAAGAACATTTTGAACAAGTGTAGCAAGCTTGGAAAGGAAAAACATAAAATGTATGGTTCAAGTACTAAAGGGGCACCAAGAAATGAAATGGAGCTGAATCCTGTGTTCAAGAAGATAGAGAGATTAGGGGAGTGGTGATCTCAGGGCACAACCCCACCCAGCTAAGCTTATAGTTTGTGTTTGCAGATGAACAAAATATAGTTTGGGTTTTTAATCTGGAATGAGCTACAATCCAGAAATGGAGGGCACACTTTTTTTTTTTTAAAGATTTATTTATTATTATACATAAATACACTGTAGCTGTCTTTAGACACACCTGAAGAGGGCGTCAGATCTCATTACAGGTGGTTGTGAGCCACCATGTGGTTGCTGGGATTTGAACTCACGACCTTCGGAAGAGCAGTCGGTGCTCTTACCCACTGTGCCATCTCGCCAGCCCCCTGGAGGGCACACTTGTGATCCAGATCTTGAGGAACAGTGGCTGTGAAAAGCTTAGGCCCAGACACGGTGGTACACACTTTTCATCAGAGACAAAGGCAAGCAGGTCTCTGAGTTCAAGGCCAGGCTGGGACAGAGCAAGTCTTAGGTGAAGAGAAGTCTAGATATTAAAGATACATATCTTTAATCCCAGCATTTAGGAGACAGACAGGCAGATCTCCGAGTTCAAGGTCAGTCTACAGAGCAAGCTCCACGACAGCCAAGCTTAGGCAGTGAAGGAGTTGGAAATCAAATATAATAGAACAAGGGGCCATGTTCCAGCTCTAGCAAGCAGCAGAACTTGGCAGCGCCAGCCATGTAGCTCTGGCTTTAGAGTCAAGAATAGAAGGGACTACCGGGACAATTGATGCTGGTTAGCTGGAGCTAGGAAATTAGTGGTAATTAAAAGACCAGCATCACTGAGGTGTAATCTTCTAGGAAGTGTTTTCTGAAAGCACAAAGAAGCTGTGTTCCAGAGATATCCAAGGATGTACCTCATGCTACAACTGGATTGGTAATGTGTAAGAATCACCCAGGTGGTACTGGTTTTGGAGGTGTGAAGTGGTCGTGGAGAGCAGCTAAGACTTGACACTGTGAGAGGCCAGGAAAGGCCACTGGTGAAGGTGCAGCCTCAGTTGCTTTTGATGGCCCAGGACTGAAGGGATTATACAAAGGATCTGAGGCTTGGCACTATGAAAAGAGCCTATGAGAGGCTATTGGTGAAACCTAGTTGCAGTGGAAGACCCCAGTGTATTGGAGATGCCAAAGTCCAATTGGATGACCACCAAAACAGCAGTAGCAGTGGAGTGGAGTCAACCAGAGCCTAGAGTGCTACAGAGGGCAGAGCTGGAGAAGTGATACAAGCCCTTAGGAGGAGCCCAGAAGATCACGTGTGGATCCCAGATGAGGAGCCCAGAAGATCATGTGTGGATCCTAGACATTGGAACAAGGAGCTGGAACATTCAAGTTGCCTTGGAGACCCCAAAAGAAAGCCAGTGGGCTATCTGCTGAGGAAAGCTGCTAACAGGGAGTCCAGGAGAAAGAACTTTGTTGCAGTCAACAAAGATGAAAAGAGAGTGGAGATCTGAAGACTGCTTTGCCGTCAGACATGGAGATGCAGAGTTTGGGGTTTGCCCAGCTGGTTTTGTTTTACTTTGGGGATTACAGTTAAGTGATTGGATGAATCTCAGAAGAGACTGAATATTGTTGAGACTGCTTTAGACTACAGGGACTTTGGGAATTGGACTAAATGTACCTTTTTATTATGCTATGGCTACTTATGGCCCCCACAGAACAAGTCTATGGGGGCTTTGAATGTTTGAATGTGCTTGGTCTGGGGATGGTACTATTAGGAGGTGGGGCCTTGTTGGAGGAAGTGTGTCACTGGGCTTTGAGACCCTCCTCCTAGCAGCCTTCAGGACAAGAGGTAGAACTTTCAGCTCTTCCAGCCACATGTCTGCCTGGACACTGCCATGCTCCCACCTTGATAATGGACTGAAACTCTGAACCTGTAAGTCAGCCCCAATTAAATGCTGTCCTTTTAATACTTGCCTTGGTCATGGTGTCTCTTCACAGCAGTAAAACCCTAACTAAGACAGAGATGCTTTGAACATAATGAGATTTCTGTTAGTCATAATGAACTTTGAAATTCAGGAGTAGGGCAAGTTTCTGGCACACTGTTATGACCCAGACTGCAGATAAACTATGCTCTGAAGATGTTTCTGTTCTCTGTAATGTACTCTATGGCCCTCTAACAACTTCAGTCTATTTCTACAGGCTCTTTAATTACATGCAGCTGCTTTCCCATAATAAAAAGAAATACTATTTGTTAAACAAAACCCAGAGGCCAGGGAATACTTTGTGAGTTCAAGGCCAGTCAGGGATATATGGTAAGGCGCTGTTTAATCAATAATCTCTTTCATTATTATGTTTAAGTCAAACTTGAAATCCAAGATGAAAGTATTTTTAACCTTTCTTCTTGTGACACATAGGATCTCACTGTTTATCCAGCTGGCCTCAAACTTTGGACCTTCCCCTAGTTACAGGCACATACCACCCCTGGCTTGAGATTAGAAAGACTGTTTCTATCTGGTAACTTTGGTTGAGAGTTTAAATTTCACCCCATCCATTCTTTTCTCTGGGTATTCTAAGGACTCGGAGACAGAATAACCCTTGCCCTCATGCAACGCTGCCAGAACGCAATGCCTTCTAAGAATCCCAACCACAGCCATTGCTGTTCTTACATGGGGGTCATTCCTAAATAAACCTACTATGAGCTGAAGACATCAAGCCAAAAGCACACTGAGTAGACCTAATTAATCTACTAGATGGCTCACTGTAGTAACTCTGTACTTGAAGGTTAGGATGGTTCGTACCTGTTATCTCAATACTTAGGATCAGCGCAGATTCGTGGCCAGTCTGGGACACATAATCGATTTCAGAGTAGCCACAGTATAGAGTAAGGCTGTGCTGGACAAACCAGCACTCAAGGCCTACAAAACAATTTGTTGTTATTGTTCTTTTTCGAGATAGTGTTTCTCTATGTAGTCCTAGCTCTCCTGCTTGCCCTGCCTCCTGAGTACTACGGTTAAAGGAGTGCACCACCACTACCCAGCTCCCAACAAAAGAAATCTCTTAAGTTTTCACAGAATTTGGGTAAACCTAATAGGTTTTAATATTAAGACATACTGAGGGGGGAAAAAGACATTTTTCTACAAAAGAGGCAAGACAACCAAGTGTAAAAGCTGGAGATTTATTGTTATTTGGTGATTAATAAATCAAACTGCTTTTGACACCGCCCCACCTGTATATTGCCATTCACCAGTACAAAGTCTTCCGACCAGACAGACTGAGGCGGAAGGCAGAGACGGCAGATATATGCACACTGTGCCCAGCTCCTCAGTCACGCCTCCACCCCAACCTTTGTACATTGTTTTCTTCCTGGGAAAAGTGTCAGAAAAGTGTACAGTCTGGGGCCAACCTGCCTCTCAATCTTTTAATATCAAGCAACAGAAGTTATAGAATTCACCTTCTATTTCCCTTGATTTTACTTGTCTGAACTCATTTTAGATTACTTAACATTATAATTTCGGGCAACCATACAAGAGAGAATACAGTGACCTAAGAGAATACTGAACCAGAGTCAGTCACATATATCACTGACCCCAACGTTATATATTTTAATTGGTCCCAAAGGAATGTATCACCCCAACAGTTTGAGAGTTAGGCAAGTAGAACGTCTTTGGGGAAGGAAGAAAGAGGCCAAGAATAGCCAAACTTACTCAAAATTGTTAAAACGGCTCTTTTTCACCCCACTGACACTACTATATGCATAGAATCTTCACAGAATCTTAGTTGCCAGTATTACCTAGTTTAGGCTGGCCCAACCCAACCCAGAGCAGATTCTGACTCACCCCTCCCCCACCCCCTTCTGAGGCTCCGAACAGCACGACATTCAACTATTTCTTAATAGAACTAGCCAAACACTTGAGAAACAATGGCTCACTAATTATTTAAAACCCAGGTATTGCCTGTGAATGAAAAAGCTGATAAACCCAAAAGACAGCTCTGTTTTATATGGCAATTAGAACCGAAACAGCAGCACTTCCAGTGAAAGCGACATTTCAATAAACTCAGTGCTGCTCAGACACCTATGGGGAGCAGGACGCCCCACAAACACATCAGAGTATGTTACGGTGCTCCTCCAGTCGGCACAAATAAAGGTAATTTACAGTCATTATATAATGTTGAGATATTGTTACATTATGTTGTCTGTACAATTAAATGTCCCTAAAGAGATAACCAGAATTAGTTTTTCTCTACTTTCCACATGGACTAAATGGCACTTCTGCTGAGGTGTTTATCAAAGATGCTGTAAGATTCTACACAATTAGGAATCCTTATTGTACTTTTTTGGTTACAGAAATTTTGCTTAGATGGCCTAGAAATATGCAATAATTTGTATTGTATACAAATAAACAAAATTGTCAGTAGTATAAATCTTACAGCATTATTTGCAAAGTACATGCCAAAGTCACAATAAGCAATATTGTACCAGAAATCATGGAGCGCGCGGATGAGCTGCTTTTTAATGCCTTTATTCTACATAAATTACTACCATAGGGTTATGTTTAAAAAGCAAGTTAGTTGGACAGATGCAGGACAAAAATTTGTTCACCCAATTAGAAAAGGTGATATTTTTTAAAAAATTGCAATAAATGCCAAGTGTTTGATGCATGCAGCAGCCTTAACCAGAAACATTGATTCCCACTGTTCCAAGAAGACACAGAAACCCGCACTCCACCTCCAGGTACTTCCTATTGGTTTCCTTTATAACAGCACAGAATCCCAATGAAATAAAGCAGGTTATTTTAAAGATTTAAGAGCCGTTATCAAAAATAAATTACATTTTTTCAGGATACAGAAATGCTGCTATGACGGCTGGGACCCCAGCAACCTTTCAATTGCTGCATTTATGTCACCCCCCGTTGCTATCAGTGCTTGCAAGTTTGCTTCCCGGTTCAAGAATCCCATGGCACTGAGCTGTTCCAGTTGTTGCTGAAATCTGACTTCTGGACTCTGCAGCTGTTGAAAAGACAATGAAGCACAATCTAAGGAAAGCCGGTCTAAGTTATACCCAAGTCACCTTTGAAAACATTAACTGCATTTTAAATAATGTATGCTAGTCTGCTGGGCTTTCTTTAAATTGCTATCTCTGCCTTCAGATACAGCCACCGTATTTGGTTATTTATTAAATAGAACAGACTGATTTGGCCGGGCAGTGGTTGTGAATGCCTTTAATCCCAGCCCTTGGGAGGCAAAGGCAGGCGGACTTCTGAGTTCAAGGCCAGCCTGGTCTACAGAGTGAGTACCAGGACAGCCAGGGCTGTCTCGAAAAACCAAAAACAGACTTATTCATCTATAATACACAAGACCATCTGCAATTATTTTTTTTTAAAACAAAATTCCAGGTGTTAGTCTATAATTTAGCCTTACATTTATATTGTATATTTACTTCAAATGAGCAAAATATAATTTAAAATAATTTATAAATATCTATCATATTTAAAGCTAATTAGCAGCTTACTTTAGAATAGTTTATTCCTAAACTATAACAAATAGATCATATAATTTTGACTTTAAAAAAAACCTTACAGGCCAGGCAGTGGTGGCGCACACCTTTAATCCTAGCACTTGGGAGGCAGAGGCAGGTGGATTTCTGAATTTGAGGTGAGTCTGGTCTACAAAGTGAGGTCCAGGATAGCCAAAGCTACACAGAGAAACCCTGTCTCGAAAAAAAAAACAAACCAAACCAAATCAAAAACCTTACAGGCACACAGGGGCTTTCAATTTGATTACTTGAAGCCCCTTCTCTCTTCTCCCACAAAAGGGTAAAACAAGCTTAATAAATTTCACTACTTCAGAGCCTTGTGAACTAGCAGAAACCATGCACAGTCAGTTTAGAATTAGATACTTTCTCTTGTATTAACACTAAGTATACTTCAATTACAATACCAACTTGCCTGACAGCATGCCTGCTGTCCACAGAAATTGGATGAGCTAACTAACTGTATTACAGATGGCTCTGAGCCTCCATATGCATGCTGGATACAGCTTCTGGGTGCTCTGGAAGCACAGCCAGTGCTCTCAACATCTGAGCCAGCCTTCTTTCCAGGCCCCTTTAATGGTAAATGCTTACAAATGACAATAAATGTTCACAGGTGTAAAAATATCACTAAGGGGTCCACCATACACAGGAAGTGCTGGAGCAGTGGACAGGCCCCAATAGGAAGCCTAGACAGAGCTGTTCTGAAACATTGACAATGTTTTTTAGATTCTTCCTGATAAACTCTTATAAAACATTTCAAATGGCTTTGAAGAAAGTACTTCAAAACTCGTATTTTATAAAGCTACTTCTAAATACTATACCATTAAATTGAAGAATTCCTTCGTTATGTGATATAGCAACAAAATTAACAATTTCTATAATGTCTGTTTTGTTTTTAGATTTATTATCTTTGAATAGTACTTTTCATTACTCTGAACAGGAAATGGCTGCTGCTTTCTTTTTTCCTTTTTTGAAAATTTGAAAACGAGAGCAAGGTTTGTAGAGGCAAGCACGGTCACCTGAGGATTCACTCCGGCAAGGGCCTGCAGCATTTGCTGGATGAACTGCTGGTGGCCTGGCTCAGCAGTGCCCCCTTGGGGGTTCGTGTCCTCATTAGGCGCAGTGCTGGGTGCAGTGGTTCCTGAGGAGCCTCCAGAATTGCCTGCTGCCAAGCCAGGGGTAAACCTAGGGAAAAGCAAAATCAACACCATCAGCTTACACCTTAACATAACATTGGCTAGGTTATTTTCTTAAAAACAACTCAATAACCCAAATAAAAGGCAGAATGATATTTAATCTACAATTCTCAGAGAAATGAGCCTACCCCGGGATGAGGCCAGGAGCTTCTGTGGCCAGCGTCTGCAAGCCCTGCTGGATCTGCAGCAGCGCCTGCATGGCTCTAGGGTTCGACATCGCTGAGAGTGTGTCGGGGTTCTGCATCTGAGGAGGAAGGAAGCCCGGGGGTTGGTTACCAAAGAACTGACAGCAAGGCACATACATACTTCCAACTCTGCAACAGTTTTGAAGAAAATCTAAAACCTTACATTACACCCAGACACCATATTTCTTCCCAAAATGAACACAAACCCTCCTCTTTGACAGCAAATTCCATACACAAACTATTACTCAGCTCGCCACAAGTCTGCCATAAAAGCTGTTCCAGAGCGAAGAAAGAAGCCGGCCAGAAGCCACATAGCCCTTCTCCAACAGAAGACAATTGTTTTCTATGCAATTCTAAATGCAAATTTATTAGATGGTGGTAACCTGTGACCATGCCTTGTCTACTGCTAATCTAACCATCTTAACAGTCGCCATCTGAAACACCCATTGCAAACCTGAAATCAATGCGGCAGCCCTAGTTTAGCTTCTTGGCTTTCAAATCCCCACACCTGACAGACAAGCAGCAGCTTCCACTCTGCAGTCACTGTGGAAGGTGCGAGGACAGTCACTAACAGTGAATCATGACTTGCTGCCTAACAATGGTTTCAATCAGGTAAGAACCCTGACAACTATCAGTTTCAAAAACACCAACACCACTTTTATGTTTCTAAATAGCACTTTGACAATTTTGGGGAGAGTTTTTTAAACCTTCCTAAGGTGACAACACAGACAGACAGTCTTAACCTCACTAATTCTGATGAGGAGGAAATGAGGTCTACTCCCAGAGAACAAGCATTCTACTAATTTGGAAGAAAAAGAGACATTACAACAAAAGTCAACCTGAGGGTAGCACTTTCCTATCACTCAAAGCTAGTCCAAACAGTACACTGTATATGAAGATGCACTTCAAGGTTAGCACAGTGAGGGAAATGGCCTGTGATATCAAATAGTTCAGAACCCTAAGTCCTCCTGAGCAAAAGCAACACAGTTCTCAACTCCTAGGAGAAGCAACATGGGCTGGGAGGGTCAGGCTCAGTGTCTACAAGTGGGTGGGATCACACGCTCTTGTGCACTGTGCTACCAGCCATGTAAAGGACACGTTCACCAGCAAACCTTTCAAGCAGATCATTACAAAGACAGCAGCGTCTTCTCTTACTCACTTGTTGGAGGAAAGTTGGGAGCTGTTGTCTCATTTGTTCTTGAAGCTGAGGATTTCCAGCAAATAGGGGGTTATTCAGCATCATCTATGGGGCAAGTATTCAAACAATTTTAACTGGAAGTATCTGAAACAAGTAATGTACCTGGTTTAATGTTCTACCTTTCTCCAAGTGCCTAAGTTGGCACTTAAAAGGGAGGGAGAACAGAAATAACAAAGGGCAGGGAAGTTCTATCCACAAGGAGCTTGGGATGGGGAAGGATGGAAGAAATAAAGGAAGGAAGGAAGAAGAAAGGAAAGAAGGCAGGCAGGCAGGCATCTTCTCTTTCAACGAGAATGGAAGGTGATGGATGACATGCAGTGCCCTAAAAAATAAAAGCAATTGTTTTGTCTCCTTTTCCTTGAACAAAGGTGAATTTCTGCCTTTGAAAGGAAAAAAGCCTGGGAGTGCCAGACTCTCAGGAAGATATGCTTTCTGCTACACTACAGAGTAAAAGAAACATCAATATCTAACAGCTTAAACATGGCTTGCTTAGAACCTCGACACACAAACAGCAAGCACAGAGAACACCCAGGTCTGGGCCACTGTATCTACCTGCCCACTACTAACAGTTGATATTAGGTCCAGAAAAACCACACAGCAGATCAGCTTGCCAGAGAAATGGGGCTGCTAGGTGAAAGACAGCACAAACTAGCACCAACAGTCTTCTGGGGAACTGCTTAGATACCTAAGACACAGAGATGTAAATGAGAACACCACTTCACTAGCACCACAGTAGAAACGTGGGACACCTAGCCTTCAACTATGACCAGTATTAACGTGATGTGACTGCCTGAAGGTAAGACCATCGTGCACAATAAGCAAACCGGAAACTACAAGGTTCAAAGAGACAAATTGCATATTGCTTTCCGATGATTACTGATGGCCTGTTTACCTGTCCAGAGTCTGGGGAGGAATGATCTTTGCCCACAATTAGGCAACCATACTAAATAACAACTGTGTGTAGATTTCTCCCATCCCTCCTTCAAAGTGGATTATTTAATTTCAACATCATCAAACCAGGTAACAGTTGGTGTCTTATGGATACAGAGTGTGCTTTAGAATAAGCAGAAAATTACCAGGAGCTGTTCCAGGTCAGGGACGTCTCGGTTTAAGTCTTCTAGGCAAATGCTCCTTTGTTATGAGGCTGTAAGCCAGTTACCACATTTACTTTCACCTTGACTTACTCAACTAGTATAGAAAAGGCTTGTCACACACACACCCACACACATCCCATAATTTTATTTATTATACTTATTATATTTTCCTAACTTACCTGAACCTCCATTCCACAATTAAGTTTTGACATTTAAAATTTCACATTTAAATATTTAAGTTTCAAAATAAACACTATAAACGTGAAGAGCTGGCGTCAGAGTACACTGTACAGTATTCTATCAGAAGAGGCATCACCTTCAATTGCCAGGATTTTGCTTTACAGTTAGCATACAAAAGGTGTGAAGCACGCAGGTCCTCCACAGACAGAGTGTGCTTTACTAACAAAGAACTGTAAGGATAAGGCACACACTCAGTGTTAACTGAGTACATACTTGAGAGTACAGGTCACTTCACACACCTCTACATCTCAGGGACCCAACTCACAAAAATGCTTAGCAAACATTAACTTCAAGCACTTAATAAATTCAGAAAACCAGCTTTCAAAAATATACAACAACCTATACCATGAGAATTTTAAGATTAGCATTATCCAGAGCATTGTTCTCTAATTATTTGTTGGTGTGTAAGCCATCACCAAGGACCCTGCCTCAATGACATCTGCTATATCCTTGTATCACTGTGGCTGCAGGATTTTGAAAATAAAAACCATTTCATTCATTGGAATGAAAGAGAAGCTTTTAAAGGTAAATGAGAGTGCTGTAAAGGAAAGCAGTCTACATTCCTACAGCGTGGACCATGGATGCTCACAGTCAACTCCATACCCTCTAGCTGTTCAGGCACAGCAAGGGTGCTGCTTTAGGTACACGACCAGCACCCAGAGAGTTAGCACCAAACAACACATGCGCGAGCAGCAGTGATCAGAGCAGATTCTCTCAAAACATCTGGTTTTGTTTTTAAAAGCACATCTCATCAACAAATACAGAAATGAGGTTGTTTCAAGTATATCTGAACTAAAACTGCCTCCAAAGCTGAAGGTGCAGTTTGTCCATATCTCTAGTTTTTTGAGAGAGCACAAGACAGTGTGCTGAGAGTAGAACCATAGGACTGTTTAGTTCAGAGTGCTTCAAGCACAATCACAAGCTCACCTGGGCAGCAAGGTCAGGGTTCTGGCTCAGGGACTGCATCATGCTTCTCATGTACGGGGCAGACAGCATGTTCTGCATGAGCTGTGGGTTCTCAGTTATTTGTTGTAACAAGCTTTGCATTCCTGGTGTGTTGAACATACTAGCTAAAATTTTATTTAAAAAAAAAAAAAAAAAAAAACAAACGAAAAACAGATTAAGACATACATATATGTTTTAAGACAGTGTCCCCTCCTCCACACTTAAGTGTTGATATCTAAATAAAGTTGCTACCAGTACTAGTTACTAAACTGCTACCAGTACTAGTTACTGAACTCCATCTTCAGATCAACCTATATTGTACTCAATAATGGCTCCAAGGCACAAGAATTTTTTTTTTTTGGTTTTTCGAGACAGGGTTTTTCTGCATAGCCCTGGCTGTCCTGGAACTCACTCTGTAGACCAGGCTGGCCTTGAACTCATAAATCTGTCTGCTCTGCCTCCCAAGAGCTGGGATTAAAGGCGTGCGCCACCACTGCCTGGCAAAGTTGCTTTTAAAATCTCCTGTAAATGCTCTTACTAATAATGTACATAGATAATTACCTATCCTGTATGTAAAATCTACTTCAGAAAAAAACAAAACAAATCTTTCATGTAACAACAGGAATGAAGACAGGAAAGAAGTATCTAACTAGAAGAGTCACAAGCAAGTCTGTTGGGCTGGGGAGTGATGACTGAGCGGGTAAGAGCACTGGCTGCTCTTCCAGAGGTCCTGAGCTCCATTCCTAGCAACCACGTGGTGGCTCACAACCATCTGCAATGGGATCCGATGGCTGCACTATTCTGGTGTGTATCTGAAGACAGCTACAGTGTATTCATATAAATAAAAAAATAAAATATCTAAAAATTAAAAAAAAAAAACAAAACTGTTAACTGAAAAGCAACTGGAGAGCCGAACACCTCAATACCCAGATTCCAATCTTCACAAAATTATTGGCCAGCCTAAAAATGGCCACATATACCAACAGTTGTTATGTGAAATATTAAAAAGGAACCCATGCTAGCACAAGATATACTACATACAATAACTCAGTCTCCCCACCTCCAAGGTCCCCACTCGGTGGCCTAACTCGAGGTTCTCTTGCTGGGGATCCTGATGGCTTTCCTAGCCATCCACACCCAGTGTTTAGCAGTCATAGATCCCAGGAACCCAGTAAAATCAAAACTCTAGAGGCTTGTAATTTATCGGAGTTTTTATCAGTAAATTCTCACCCACAAAATGCTCACACAATGAACTTAGAGCCGATTGATATTGATATAAACTGCCCACGTAGACTGGACAAATTGTCCTGTAATTATCCATTCCTTTTATGATATTTATAGCTACCTGTGGCTGTTTAAAGCCACGTGGATTGGGTTCCTCCTCCTCTGCCATCTTCCTTGCTTTGCCCTGTGTGTCCCTATCTATCCAGTCTCTAAAACTCTCACTCATCTCCCTTTTCCACTGCACAATCACAAGGCTCCACCTTACCTTTGCCTGCCCTCACCTGCAAATGTACAGCAATCCACACACAGTACTAAGATTTAGTTCAAAAAAGCCAGAGCGATAGTCACCCCTTTAATCCCAGCACTTGGGAGGCAGAGGCAGGTGGATTTCTGAGTTTGAGGCCAGCCTGGTCTACAGAGTGAGCTCCAAGACAGTCAGAGATATACAGAGAAACCCTGTCTCAAAAAACCAAAAGCCAGAGCAAAACTCAAGAAAAGTAAATCATATTCAGCAATAATCAGGATCCCAACCACAGCAATTACCTAAGGGTGACATCAAGACCAATCCCTCCAGAAAAATATTGACATACCCTTATCTCCGACTATGCCAACACTGGAGCTTCATTCCCACACATCACCAGCACCCCATCCCACCTCAGCAGACATCACAATTCCAAGTCATTTTGGCCTCTGCTAAAATCCAACACATAGTGTTTTCATCTTATCTCAAAAAAAATCTCAATTTTCTTATCCAAGCTTCATGCCTGATTCCTATGGCTCTACATCTCTACAAAGTACAGAGAAACTAGATTTAAAAAAAAACAAAAAAAAAAAA
>JADRCC010303713.1:0-11727 GCA_019843855.1 Hylomyscus alleni | reverse complement strand
TGTCACCTGAATTTTTGAACTTACCCATTCTGATTGGTTTAATGTGAAATTTCAGGGTTGATTTGATTTGAATTTCCCTGACTGTTGCAGCATTTTCTCTGTCCAATCACATTAGGGCAGTAACAGACTAGGGCAGGAATAGACAGGTGGAGCTAGAGTTGGAGGAGGAGAAAGGACAGAGAGAGGAAGAGGAGAAGGATTTTTTTCATCATGGAGTCAGACGATGAGGACAAGCTAGACGCTGCGTGGTTATAACTAGGCTAAGGTTTTTACAAGGAAAATTAATTGGGTCAAAATATTGTCTTTATTATTTGGTTCTGAAATTATTGTATTGGCATCTTATAAATTGTGATCTTATTATTATATAAACTTGATTGGATATAAAAGCCATAAGAGTCATGCATTACTTACCAGGTTCTAAATATTAGATGAATGATTGTGGGTTTGTGTAAAGAATTGAGTGAGTCAGATGTTGCAGCTTGCTGGGAGAAAATAACAAGAACCTACCCTCTTAGTGTAGAGGCCGGACAGTACCGGCACAAGAACCTAGAACAACAGGAAAGGGAGTTTTTAGGGTGGATTCATTTTTTATTAATTCCTGCAACACCTGATGGCTAAGTATGCTGAAAATTTCTTTAGATTCTTCTCGGCCATTAGATATTCCTCAGTTGAAAATTCTTTAGCACTATACCCCATTTTCAATAGAGTTATTTGATTCTCTAGAGTCTAACTTCTTGAGTTCTTTGTATATATTTTGTATTAGCCTTCTATCAGATGTAGGATTGGTAATGATCTTTTCCCAATTTGTTGGTTACTGTCTTTTGTCCTATTGACAGTGTCCTTTGCCTTACAGAAGCTTTGCAATTTTATGAGTTCCCATTTGTCTGTTGTTGATCTTAGAGCATAAGCCATTGGTGTTCTGTTCAAGAAATTTTCCCTTGTACTCATGTGTTCAAGGATCTTCCCCTCTTTCTCTTCTATTAATTTCAGTGTATCTAATACTATGTGGAGATACTTGATCCATTCAGAATTGAGCTTTGTACAAGAAGATAAGAATGGGTCAATTTACATTTTTCTACATGCTGACTGCCCATTGAGCCAGCACCATTTGTTGAAAATGCTGTCTTTTTTCCATTGGATGGTTTTAGCTCCTTTGACAAAGATCAAGTCACCATAGGTGTGTAGTTTAATTTCTTGGTCTTCAATTCTGTTCCAGTGGTCTGCCTGCTTTACTTTGTAACAATATCATGCAGTTATTATTACTATTACTCTATAATAAGCTTGATATCAGGAACAGTGATTACCCAGAAGTTATTTTATAGTTTAGTTTAATTTTAGTTATCCTGGCTTTTTTGTTATTCCAAGTGAATTTGCAAATTGCTCTTTCCAAATCAAATTCCAATTTGAGTTGGAATTTTGATGAGAATTGCATTGAATTTGTAGATTTTTTCGGTAAGATGGCCAGTTTTACTACATTAATCCTGCCAATCCATGAGCATGGGAGATCTTTCCATCTTCTAAGATCTTTTCTGACATCTTACTTCAGAAACTTGACATTTTTTTCATACACATCTTTCACTTCCTAGGCTAGAGTCATAATAAGGTATGTAATATTATTTATGATTATTGTGAAGGGTGTTATTTCCCAAATTTCTTTCTTGGCCTGTTTATCCTTTGAGTAGAGGAAGACCACTGATTTTTTTTTTTTTTTTTTGAGTTTACATTATACTCAGCCACTTAGCTGAAGTTGTTTATCAGCTTTAGGATTTATCTGGTGGAATTTTTAGGGTCACTTAAGTATACTGTAATGTCATCTGCAAATAGTGATATTTTCAACTTCTTCCTTTCCAGTCTGTATCTCTTTGAACTCCCTTTGTTGTCTAATTGATCTGGCTAGGACATGGAGTACTGTATTGAATAGGTAGGGAGAGAGTTGGAAGTCTTGTCTAGTCCCTGATTTTAGTGGGATTACTTAAGTTTGCTGTATATTGCTTTTACTATTTAGGTATAGGCCTTGCATTTCTGATCTTTCCAAGACTTTTAACATGAAGGGATGTTGAATTTTGTCAAATGCCTCTTTAGAATCTTATGAAATTATCATGTGGATTTTTTCTTTGAGTTTGTTTATGAAGTGGATTATGTTTATAGATTTATGTATATTGAACCATCCCAGCATCCCTGGGATGAAGCCCACTTAATCATGGTAAATGATTGTTTTGATGTGTTCTTGGATTTGGTCTGCGAAAATTTTATTGAGTATTATTGCACTGATGTTCATAAGTGAAACTGGTCTGATGTTCTCTTTCTTTGTTTGGTCTTTATGTGGTTTAGGTATTAATGTAATAGTGGCTTCATCAAAGGAATTGGGTAGTTTTCCTTCTATTTCTATTTTCTGGAATAGTTTGAAGACTATTGATATTAGGTCTTCTTTGAAGGTATGATAGAATTCTCCACTAATCCCTTTTCATCCTGGACATTTCCCCTCCCCCCTTAGGAGACTATTATTAAATGCTTGAATGCTTCTATTTCTTTACTGGTTATGGGACTGTTTAGATGGTTTATCTGATCCTGATTTAACTTTGGCACCTGGTATGTATCTAGAAAATTTTCCATTTCAACCACATTTTCCAATTCTGTTTAGTATAGGCTTTTGTAGTAGGATCTGATGATTTTTTTAATTTCCTCAGTTTCCATTGTTATGTCTTCCTTTTCATTTCTGATTTTATTAACTCGGATATGCTCTTTATGCCCTCTGGTTAGTCTGGCTAAGCATTTATCTATCTTGTTGATTTTCCCAAAGAGCCAGCTCCTAATTTTGTTGATTCTTTGTATACTATCTGTTTCTACTTGGTTGATTTCAGCCCTGAGTTTGATTATTTCCTGCCCTCCAGTCAACTTGGATGCATTTGCTTCTTTTTATTCTAGAGCTTTCATGTGTACTGTCAAGTTGCTAGTGTATACTTTCTAAAGTTTCCTTTTGGAGGCACTTAGCACTAGGCATTTTCCTTTTAACACTGCTTTCTTTGTGTCCTATAAGTTTTGGTATTATGTGTCTTCATTTTCAATAAACTCTAAAAATTCTTTAATTTCTTTCTTTCTTTCTTCCTTATCAAGTTATCATTGAGTAGAGTGTTCTTCAGCTTCCATGTATATGTGGGCTTTCTGTTGTTTTTGTTGGTATCGAAGACCAGCCATATTTGTGATCAATTATGTGGCCAATTTTGGAGAAGGTACCATGAGGTCCTGAGAAGAAGGTATATTCCTTTGTTTTACAATGAAATGTTCTATAAATATCTGTTAGATCCATTTGAACAGTTATGAACAGAAGTTCATTGTGTCTCTGTTTAGTTTCTCTTTGATCAGTCCTTTGATGAGAGTGGGGTGTTGACATCTCCCACTATTATTGTGTGAGATGCAATGTGTGCTTTGAGCTTTGCTAAGTTTCTTTTATGAATGTGGGTGCCCTTGAATTTGGAGCATAGTTGTTCAGAACTTGAAAGTTTGTTTTGATAGATTTTTTTCTTTAATGAGTGTGAAGTGTCTATCCTTATCTTTTAAAATAATTTTTGGTTGAAAGTCAATTTTATTTGATATTAGAATGACTACTCTTGTTTGTTTCTTTGGACCATTTGTTTGGAAATTATTTTCCTGTCTTTTACTCTGAGGTAGTGTCTGTCTCTGTCACTGAGATATGTTTCCTGTATGGAGCAAAATGCTAGGTCCTGTTTAAGTATCCAGTCTGTTATTCTATGTCTTTTTATTGGGGAATTGAGTCCATTGATATTAAGAGATAATAAGGAAGACCGATTGTTGCTTTATGATTTTTTTTTTGTTTGAAGCATAATTATGTTTGTGTGGCTACCTTCTTTTGGGTTTTTTGAAAGATCACTTTCTTGCTTTTTCTAGGATATAGTTTCTCTCTTGTGTTGTGTTTTCCCTCTATTATCTTTTTAGGACTAGATTTGTGGAAAAATATTGTGCAGGCTTGGTTTTGTTACGGAATATCTTGCTTTTTCTATCTATAGTAATTGAGATTTTCGCTGAGTATAGTAACTTGGTATGGCCTTTGTGTTCTCTTAGGCTCTGTATGACATCTGCCCAGGATCCTCTAGCTTTCAGTCTCTGATGAGAAGTCTGGAGTAACTCTGGTAGGTCTACCTTTATATGTTACTTAACTATTTTCCCTTACTGTTTTTAAAACTTTCTTTGTTTAGTGCATTTGTTGTTTTTAATTTTATGTGACAGGAGAAATTTCTTTTCTGGTCCAGGCTATTTGGAGTTCTCTAGTCTTTTTGTATGATCATAGGTGTCTCTTTCTTTAGGTTAGGGAATTTTTCTTCTATAATTTTGTTGAAGATATTTACTGGTCTTTAAGTTAGAAATCTCTACTCTCTTCTATATCTATTATCCTTAGGTTTTGTCTTCTCATTGTGTCCTAGATTTCCTGGATGTTTTGTGTTAGGAGCTTTCTGCTTTTTGCATTTTCTTTGACTCTTATGTCAATGTTTTCTATGGTATCTTCTGTACCTGAGATTCTTTCTTCTATCTCTTGTACTCTGTTGGTGATGTTTGCACCTATGACTCCTGATCTCTTTCCTAGGTTTTCTATCACTAGGGTTTTCTCCCTTTGTGATTTCTTTACCGTTAATATTTCCATTTTTTAGATCCTGGGTAGTTTTGTTTAATTCCTTCACCTATTTATGTGTGTTATCCTGTATTTCTTTAAAGGAGTTAATTATGTCCTTATTAAAGTTCTCTCTCATCATCATTAGAAGTGATTTTATATCCCAATCTTGGTTTTGTGGTGTGATGGTGTATCCAGGACTTGCTAGGGTGAGAGAACTGAGTTCTCATGATGCCAAGTTACTTTGGTTTCTGTTGCTTATGTTCTTACGCTTGTGTCTTGACACCTGTTTGCCTCTAGTGCTACCTGCCCTCACTGTATCTGACTGACGCCTGTTCCTCCTGAGATCCTGGGTGTGTCAGAGTTTCTGGGAGTCAAGATGCTTCTGGGATCCTGAGATTCTGGTGTGATCAAACTCCTGAGATCCTGTGACTCTCTCATTCTGGGTGTGGTAGAGTGCCTAGAAGTGGAGCTTCCTCTGGGTGTTATGTGACTGGGCTCAGAGCTAGTGCCCAATTCTGCTCAAGGTACTGGCTCAGACTGGAAGGAACCCTTGTCACTGGCTGGGCTGAGTTCCTACATCCCTTGATCCCTCTGATATCATTTATTTCCTTGTGTTAGGGCAGATGTTGTGGCCTCCTTAGCTATGACCCTATGATTCTGGGCATGTTAGAGTATCTGGGAGTTGAGCTTCCTCTCCCTAACTCTGATCCTTACAATTGGGTGGGGTTTTGTGTTGTGCTATTAAAACCCAGAGATGACCTGGTTTATACCCTTATTGAACTGCCTGTAGATGCGATTTTCTCCTCTGTAAAACTGGAAGTTTCTTGTTTCTCTCTTTTGGCTGAAAATGGCCAAAGTATTACATCTCTCATAAAGCCCACACAGGACAGGTAGCTATGGTCTCAGATCTTGCCTTTTACCATGGTGGCACCAATGCCAGCAATGGAGGGGGAGCCAGTGGTGGGTAGCAGTATATAGTGGTGGGTGAATGTAAAGACTAGCAGGTGAGAAAAAGATGTTGGAGCAGCAGCAGGGATGGCAAGAGTATAAGCCTGGTCTGCCAGGTAGCTCTGAGTCCCATGATTTATACTTGAGGAGATACAACTCTTCCCTAAAGTGTTACAGCTCAGTAAAACAGCCACTCAGGCAATTTTCAATGAAATAATATAAGCATTTTATTCCATGTAGATA
Organism: Hylomyscus alleni; assembly: GCA_019843855.1. NCBI lineage: Eukaryota > Metazoa > Chordata > Mammalia > Rodentia > Muridae > Hylomyscus > Hylomyscus alleni. The sequence goes on along the minus strand of JADRCC010303713.1, from coordinate 5,909 downwards.
GGAACTTTATAAACATTGAGAAGTAGGGTGGGATTAGAGGTAGATCCTTCCCATTGGCTCAGTATGAGATGCTAGCTATACTCTATGAGCTTGAGGAAGAACTTCATGTGTTTTCCCTACATGACTGGTTGTCATGGTCCTCTCATTGGAATAAACTGCTTATATGTTCCAGAGCAAGCAGAGTTTGGCAAGGAGCTGGCCCTAGGCCTATTTTACTCAAGTCTGAGTTTCAGTGTTTTGGATCTCACTCAACCTTACTAGTTCTTCTTTCTGGTAGCACAATCCACTTGCACCACAACTCCTCCTTTTTGTATGCTTTTTAAGGAATGGTGTCATTGGAGTAACTGTCTCCAATATTGGCAATGAATTGATATTCAACTAAAACCATATTTTAGTGTTTTGGCAATGCCATATATATGATATTTTAGAAATTGGATGAGAAATTGGTTGTGAGCATAAGCAGAGTTCCACTGGCTAATATGAGACCAAGGAGAAGAAGACACCCAATTACCAAGGTGTTTGAGTACCATGGAGTAAGGGTGTTTGGAACATAGAGTGCCCAGAGTTCTCCCTGGAGATCTTGGAGCATTTGTATGTCTTCTTCTATTGGCCCATATTCATTGATATTGAAGGAATATTCCTCCTCCATCAAAATGAAAGTCCCTCCCTGTTCAGAAGTCAGTAAGTTCAGGTCCCTCCAGTTTTGGAGAACAACTTCTGATAAGATACTATCTGCCATTTAAGGGACTCAAGGCTATCTGAAGTAGAAGCCATTGTCTGGTCAAGTTTGTCCTGGAAGTCACTGGCCAGATGGAGTGTTTTGGTGAGGGCTACTCCAACATTTCCTGTCTTACCCATTGAGACAGTGCAACCCATTCCAATGAACAGAGGGACAAAGATCTCTCTCTTCTTTTAGTCTCCTCCCAATTGTACAGTGTTTCAGGTTTGTAGAGATAAACATGCCAAAGAAATATTATGGGGATGTAGAAACCTTAGAAAGGGAATTAATGCAGGAACTTGTAGTGCCTTTGCATCAGAAAAGAGTAGAGGGGTTAGCACATCTTAGTTTGGTGGTGGTGAAGGGTACATGTAGGATGGGGTCTTGAGGGGGGACAAATCAGGAGGAGAAGATCAAAGGGAGGAATATCTCATGATTTTCATGTCGAAAAGGATCCATGAGATTTGTGAAGGGAAATGTTAATGGAAACAGCTGATAATAGCGGTCACAAAAGTGGAAGCAAAGAAAAAGGTTTGGGAGGAAACAGGGTCGGTGGTTAAGGAAAGTAAGTGAGCTGTACATTTGATGTACTGTAGCCAGGAAAAGGTAGCTTGGAAACTCTTCTGAGATTGGTTTTCCAGTTGAAGAATATTAACTTGAGTAAGGCAGTCATAAGTGGCAAGTGACATGTAGGTCAGCTACAAGGAATTTAGCATAGCCATTAGGATAGAGTTTACCCATGATTTGTTTGCCAACATTCATCACATGAACTGTTGATGTAAAACTGAAATGTGTTTTAAGGTTTGTGAGCATTGAGGGCACCATGGATTCAATTCTGCAACTCCAGTATCTGCAACTTCCATATGTGGAGGCCTCCTGGAGATATTCACCTTCAGTAAAGAAAGCAGAAGAAAGGGATAGGGATAGTGGAGGTGATATCTGTGTGTCAGAGGATCTCAGTCCTGTCCCTACATCCTCATCCTTCAAGTGGGTAATTTTTGGTCCCGATGATTTTGTTGTATCCATTGTAGATCTCCCTACTGAAGATTCTCCAGAGGTGAGTGTTTAGAAGACCAGAAAAAGGCTAGGAAGTAGCAGAGTTAGTATGAAGAATGACAAAAACTGCCATAACAATAGAGGGAAGCTTGTTGAGGGCACATGAACTGGACAACCATCACCAAGTCATGGATGTCCTTTTTGGAGATATTGTTGGTTCTTGTTTCCATCTCCTCTGTCTTCTCTGCTTCCTCTGGCCTAGATCTGTCAATGATAGGCTAGCCATCTTCTTGGTTGCTGGGAAGGAATCAGACATTTCTGGAAAGATCAACCTAGGCCTAGTCTGGTCCTGTTTGATAACAGAACCGAAACCCTTTCTAGTTGTAAGTAGGGGGTCTGGTCTCTCCTATATCCCATTCAAAGGATCATGTCATCACATTAAGATATGAGGTGTCATTTCTAGTGTGCCAATGGAGGCAGATATGAGGGTGTTTGGAGCTCTTATAGATATACTTAAGGTAGTCACAGCTATCATTAAGTGTATGTTAAGTTTGTAGGAGGATGTCTTTTGTAGTAGAAGTTGGGCTTTTAGGGTTTGATGTCTTCTTTCTATCATTTCTTGGCCTGAAGGTTTGTCGGGAATCCCTGTGTAGTAGACAATTTCTCATTGTGGCCAGAATGTTTTGAATTGAGAGCTAGTAAAGGAAGGGTCATGAGAATTTTTATTTGCTGAGGAATGCTCATGATGGCAAAGGTGAAGAACACACGGTGAATTATCCTTTTTCAGTTTTCTCTTGTTTGGGCTATAGTCCATGTAAATGTGGGTATACATCTATCATAACAAAGATATATTTTTGACTACTGAATTTATGAATATGGGAGATATCAATTTGCCATAGGCATTGGCTTTGAAACTTTGGATGTTGGTTCCCATAGTCTGTAAAGCTGTGGTAGTAATAAGGGATGCACAATAAGAACATGTTTTTATTATTTTTTGGAGCTGTGCATGACTGGTGTGGGGGGAGCTAGAGTAAAGTCCCTTTATATTTGTGTATGTGTTCATGAATAGAATTGGTCTGCTTGATTCATGGATGTTATGAATGTTTCTGTAGAGGTAGATTGACCACCAAGAATATTTACCTTGCATATTAGACCTGCTAGGGGAGTGGGAGATTTGACATGCTGGATGTAGAAGGGAGAAGCTCTTTCCTGCAAGAGGGTAGAAATATCTATGATTAGAGGGGAAAGTGGGTGGCATCTAATTTGACAAAGGGTCTTGACAGCCAAAGAAGCAAATTGACAGCATACACACTATCTGATAAAAGGTTGAAGGGCCTATTGACTTCCTTTAGGGCTAAATAAATAGTATGTAGTTGGTTATATTGGTGGAAGTGATGGGATAGCAATTTGAACTAGATAGTAAGAGATTAATATTAACTTGGAATGCTTGGGATTTGGGGGATTCTGGATCTTTTTGGGAGTTTTGAACTAGAGTGGGTGGTGGGGTTTGTTTTTGCAACATAATCATGAAAATTAGAAAGCAGTTACATGTTGAAGTTGTGGCCTATGAAGTTTTCTTGGTTTACATCTGTTTTTGATAAGTTATTGGTGTTGTTGGGTTAAAAAGGGAGAAGAAAATCAAGCTTTCTCCAGTTGAGTGTGGGGACCTGGAGTAGGCTTAGCAGTCAGTGGGAAATTATTTGTTTTTCTAATGGAGTCCTGTAGACTTGTAGGTCTTATCATTGATAGAGGGAATGAGGGGGCAGCTGTGTTGTAGTAGAAGCTGCTCTTTTACCAGCTATGTGAGGGCTTTAAGTTTCTCTCTTGATAGAGGCCACTGTTGAACTAAATGGCTTCCTTGGGGAGCCCATCAAGGTGGGGAATCTCACATTTAACAGTGACCCTTAGAAAAGGAGTGATTTGGAGGAGGCTTAGATTTTGTTGTTGTTGTTGTTTTGTTTTGTTTTTTGGTATAGATTTCTTTTTTTAGTTTATTTTTATTAGATATTTTTTATTTACATATGATAAATATGTAAATGATATATTAATGTCATCTATCCTGATATGCCTGATATGATCTCATTTTGATTGGGTGGTAAAGCTTGTAAGATAAATTTCTCTAGAAGATTGATAGATACTTAAGTGAATAGGGAGTGTACTAGACCAATAGCTTCATCAGGATCTTCCCACCTGCCGGCCTGTTTGGGGATAAGTACATGAGAGGAGTCCCCAATGCCTTGATGCCAGGATCAGTGCCAGTCTCATGGGATCTCTTGTTTCTGAATTTCCTTGACTGCTCCAGTATCAATAAGGCATTTAATGGTTTATTATCTATTTTAATGATTATTTTGAGTGGGAGCTTTCTGAGATTCTGCATATGCATGAAGCTTCTATTGGAGCTCTTAGGGCTGAAGACTTTCTATGCTTCTGTTTAAATGCTAAAATGTTTCATGATCTTGATCATATAAGGAGGTGCAAACTCTTCTCCAGTAGAAACCTTCATACCACCAAGGACAGATTGTCTTATGAGTATTGGGATTCTTTATGGGAAGGGAGTTTTCTAGGTATCCTTTCTCCAGTGTCCCTTCTTTCATATTTAAAGCATATTCCCACTGTTTGATTTGCTGTTACTAAACCTTGAGCCACAGATATAATATGGTGTGACACTGTTCCTATACCTTGGTACAACCCGAACCCCATCTATCTTAATGTTCCTCCATGAGACTTTGGCATGCTAGCCTGGACTTAGAAGTCGTACCTTCCCAGATGATGTTTCTAAGAAGAAAACCTCTGGCTGTGGGGTTGGGAGTTTTTATTTCTAGGCTCATTATAGTTCTGAAACAAAAATTGGATAGGAGCTCTCCAAGATTTTGATAAAGAAAGAGCAGGGAGGAAGCAGGGTCTTCTGAGCATGAGGGTTTGGTGAGCCTGCCCCGAAGTAACTTTCTGGCTGTATTCCCTCCTATGCTCCAAACAAAAAATCTCCCTGGTCAAAGAGTTCATCAGAGTCTCATGGGAACTCAGCCCCATCCTGATTTTATCTGACTAGTTGAAGTCATTCATTTTGAAAAAGGACCTCCATTGTAAAAATATCATATTGGTCAGTGAAGAGCCATAAATATCTAGGGTCATGTTTAAGGTGGTAATATGGCTCTGTAGAAGGGAGTTTATATATGGTAACTGTATGCCATCCTCCTTTACTGTCTGCCTGAGTCCTTTTAGATCTGTAGTTTTAAGTGGGTAACAGTTGAGTGGTTTATTTCAAGTTGCGTGAATATTTTAACCAATAACTTCATGATTATTTATTTAAATGCTTGTGCATCTTCCTAACAGAAACACCTAAACAATGTTTATACTTTTTAACGCAAACACATTCTAAAAATTTTCTATTTGTTTAAGAATTAATTGAACTTCAAAAAAAATCATATTAGATCTACCTCCCATAGGTCACACTAATTATGTTAATAATCATTGTTTAATCCTTAATTAACAAAAATAATACTATTTACTTAAACCAGTTTCTTTTTTCCTGATACGAGATTACTGTTTATCACATCCACTCACAACAACAACAGCAACAACAGCAGCAACAACAACAACAAAACCTATTTTCTTCCTTAGCTACATAAAGCATATAAGTTTACAACTCTTCCATTTGCTTTCCTTATTGCAACACAAGTGTCTTTCTACTTAAAGGATTTAAAACCAAGACTATAATTCCTTTAACACCCTTCCTAGACTTATAACAATGAACCACAGTTGTGCTGTCAATCAGATTGTTACAGGTTTAACATAAATCATCCTCCTATTTTTCTGAATATGTATGTTGATCAGATATCTGGTTGCCAAGGTTCTGCTCCAGTACTATGATTATTCTGCAGGTTTATCTGTACAGGGAGAGAAAGGCAGCAATGGAACTGCAGGTCAGATAGAGACTGCGCATCCTTGTACCTGTCTATGGGCGCGAAGCTGCTTTTATCCAGACATACTACCTGATTGGAGACTTTGAGACAAGCAGATACTGACATCCACGGATGACAGCCTTGGGTCCTTCCAGCAACAGATGAACTCTCTTGCTGGAGCCTAATGGCTAATAAAATTGGGAGAACGTTTGTTATAGTGAGGAACAAAAGCTATGTCTATATATATAAATCAAATGTTGCTTGAAACCAATGTTAATACCCTCAAAAAAAAA
>JADRCC010303691.1:0-16178 GCA_019843855.1 Hylomyscus alleni | reverse complement strand
ACATCTTATGAGGACTACTTGATATTTCAGTGACAGAAATTCTTCGGGAAGAATCTGAGACAATTGTATCACACTTGGATGGTCCACGAATATTTCATTTCACAAGAGCTGCTAAAAAAGCTAAAAACTGGACCTGCAGAGGCCTTCGTCCAGTTTACGTGCTGGATAGAGCAACTGCTCATACAACTTTCTCTGAGGATAAGCATCCAATTGAGCCGAGTTTAGAAAAGGGTCTTTTGTTCTCAAGAGATGCCCCTCCCCCACAATGTGTCGATGATGTGGCTTTCTGTGGTTCCAGCTGGCCTGGTTCAAGAAATATTGGGTGAGCATCTGTCTCTGTCTCCTTGTCTGGACAGGGAAGATGCTTGGGAGCATCCAGAGGCCTGGGATGCCTCCCTGACAGATGACATCAGGCCAGAGCTCTCTGTGTCCCCAGAGAGCTATGGTGTCAGGATAAAGGCTGACTCATGGTCCTGTCTTCCAGCAAAGGCTGGCCCTGCCGGGAACCAGCTTCCAACCTCAGTCCAGCAGGGCTGGAGCTGATAGTGTGGCTAGGCCCTGGCCTGGTGCCACTTCCTGACTTGATGGTTGAGGCATCTCACCCCAGACTGAGGCTACCCCAAGGAGGAGAACAAAGACGTGTTCAGCATCAGTGGGAACTCAAGATAGACCCTGCTGCAGGAATCCCAGGAGCAGCAGGAAGGCTCAGGGATCTGCCCCTCCATAGCAACAAGCTTCTTAATCCACCCCAGGTGCCACCCTCCTGGGACTCAGGTACTCCTGAGCTCTCCTCTATCCTGAGAGGCCTTGCCTAAATACTTCCCAAGTCTGATGGAGCACTGAGACCACCCTACCTCCTCCCAGAAGGGCAGTGTCCCATAGAAATAGATCTCAGCCCCTGGTCCACCCTATAGGTGCCTCAGGGACTCTCCACCTCTGGGCTCCTCGGGGCAGCTCAAAGTAGGATGAAGGTGCCACACAATGGGGGCAGGAAAGGGACAGACTCTGGCCAAGGTTACAGATGTGTCATATCAGGGACTGAGATGCTGTGGTCCTGCTACAGTGTTTGGATGAACTAGAAGGAGCCTGAGCAAAGCGAGTCTTTTCACCGTTGAGGCCAGAGGAAACTTTTTCTGAATCTGCAGCTGCTTGCTCTGATCTGGAGTTTGCAGTCATAGAGAGGAAGCCAAGATGGCCTGACTGGGATACCCAGATTGGTGCCCTTTGGGACTGTGGTTTCCTAAATCAGGCAGGCAGCTGTGGCTTCTGAGACTCCCTTGTCCCTAATGTGACTGCTCTCCCTGTCCTCTCACCCAAACTTCAATCAACTTCTGAAGAGAGCTAGGGAAGATGGTGAAGAGGCTCCATCTAACCTTAGCATTTCAACTGCTTCCTGGCTCAGAGCCACAAGCTGGGGTCAGTGATAAGCCAACAAGCCCCTCCTGAGGCTGGAGGAGGCACTTGATAGAGTAACCTGCGGGTATGAACAGCTGGGTCCCCACCTCTTGGGATTCCCATGAGCTGTACAACATCTTTAGGTCAGTCCCACACACGCTTGTGCAAATGGGTAGATCTCTCGTGCAAGATGCACATTGTACAATTCTGGTCTGTGTGTTGAGGAAGGGTCTTACTTCCTTAAGCAGCCTACTGAATGACTATGGCTGGGTTTTCATGGCCACAAATCTTCCTATCAGAAAGAGTAGCGCTCCATGTCCAAGATCTGTCATTCCTTTAACTTAGAGACTTCCTGTCTGTCCCAGCAGTAGAGGGCCCAGGCTGAGTGACTTGAAAGACCTAAAAGGCTGAGTAGGGGTTGCCTTGTTAGTGAGGAGAGGTGAAGCTCTCCAGAAGCCTATGGTCTGCCCCTTGCCCAGGGCTAGAGTCCCCATCCCTGCCTCCTCCACTTCCTGTAGCTGCCCTAGGTGAGCCCTGCAGTCACCTCTACCCTTCCCCCAGGCACTTTGTGCTTCTATTATAGAGTTCATTCAGTCCACCCTTAGACAAATGGAGATCAGGAAGGGATGAGTACCTGTGGTCTCACAGGATGCAGGCCACTGGCTATCACTGTCGACCTCTGCCTAGCGCCCTGGCTGTGAGGCCAAAAGCCACTTTTCTGTTCACCACGAGCACAGCAGCACCTCCTTGAGTGTCATGCGGAGCTCTTGGCTGCGAAAGGCATAGATGAGGGGGTCAACAATGGAGCTGAGGATGATGAGGGTGAGGAAGAGGCTGAAGTTCTTGAAGATGCAGCTGCAGGTGGGGTGCTGAGGGCAGAGGACGATGAGTGAGAGATGCAGGAAGAAGGGGCCCCAGCACAGGAAGAAAATCCCCAGAAGGATAGTAAGGGTGGCCGCACCCTTGAGGCAGAAGCCTTGGCGGATGGAGTGCTGCCTTTTGTGGAGCTGGGCAATGCCCTGAGCATGCTGGCACGCTCGAGTGAGCATGTGGATGTACAGAATCGCCATGAGTGCCAACATGGCTAGAAAGAAGGTGACAAGGCAGAGCAGGACGGCTGTGTGTCTGTAGTAGGTGATAAAGAGGGTGCTGGAGATGGTGCTGACCACCCAGATGCCCACGACAGCCCGTTGTGTCCGGGGTAGTGTCACGATGCTGTGATAACGCAGCGCATAGAAAATGGAGATGTAGCGGTCTATGGCAATGACACCCAGGAAGCAGAGACTGGATACCATGGAGCTACAGATGAGCACGTCAATGACGTTGTCCAGCTGCTGCACCAACCCTGCGTGGGCCACCAGGATGCCTGCCTCCAGCAGCAGGATGATAGTAGTCTCCAGCACGATGCTTACACACACCATCAGGTCAGACAGGGCCAGACAGCAGATGAAGTAATACATGGGAGAGTGCAGATTGCGGTTTTTGGTGATGGCTATTACGACCAGCACATTCTCCACCAGCCCCACCAGCCCCAGGCTGAGGAAGAGGCCATCTGGGATAGACACATGCAGGCACCAAGGTCCTGTCTGGTTGGTGGCCAGTCCAAGGTGAGGGGTGGCGGTGGAGGTAGAGTTGAGAGAGCCTAGAAGCCTCTTCTGGGGCCCCTGAGTGGGCATAGTCTTGTTCCAGAAGTAGGAAGCAGTCCGTGGAGGCTGTAGCTCCAAGTGGTATCGGCCTCCCAGCTTCTGACTCAGCTCATGTTGTTGTCAGGGGTCTCCAACATCCTTCAGACCTGCCTCTTTCCATACAGGCACGCTCAGATTTTCCTTTACACTTGGCGCTTTTTCTGGCTGGACAGGTCACCCTAAGCATGATATAGGCAGAGTCTAGACACTTCCTGGCTAGAACCCTGAGCTCTGCTCATGGAGTCTCTCTGCCAGTGCGAAGGAGCTTAGCCTTCTGCTGCTCCCCATGTCCAAGTGATTCAGGTCGAGACATTTCTAAACTGGACACCTCCCAGCTTCTTGGTTACTTGCCTCTGATATCTGTCTGGTCCTCTGCCTCAGCAAGCCAGGGTAGGCTGGGGTCTGGGGAAGAATGGAGCGTTTCTCTTAATCTTTTAACTCTTCCCTGGAGCCCCTCCTTCTGAGGGTGGCCACATGATGGGCATGTGCCATGGATGTGTAAGTGCCCCAGCACCCTGGGCTGCCTCTAGGGGTCTTAGGCAGCACAGAGAAACCGGAAAAGCTAACCTCAGGCTCCAACACGGGGTCTTGCATCCCTCTCTTGTGTTCAAAGCCCCTATGACTTGCCAACCCATTTCAGGCCTCTAGCCTCTTTAGAACCTGCTCTGCGTAGCCCTACCAAAAGCTCCAAACCCACCTCAAAAAAACAAACAAACAAACAAAAACCACTTTCCTGAGTTGTCCAAAACCTCCTTCCTCTCCCATGCTGTGCTGCCTGGTTGTGAATGAGGCACCCCTACCTCCCACCCTCATCCCTGCTCTCCGTTAGAAGCATGACAATGGCAGTGACATTTCTACCTAAAGCTGAAGATGTGTTCATATAGCAGCAACTCAGATGCTGACTTCAAAGTAGCTTTAGTGGCTGGACCAAGAACTTTGAGAATCAGCAACTACAGGCAAGGCCATGGCAGGAAAGAGCCCTCTATCAAGGGGCTCAGATGAGCTCTGGCAGGACTGATGTTACCTTACGTCCCTCAAGGCCCCAAGCTTGCTAAAGCCTCCCTTAGCTACAGTTCTGGGTGTGGTAGGAAGCTTCTCAGTTTCTTGGAGCTGACTGACTAGAGGGGATCCTGAGGCTATTTACCAGCATGCTTTGGTCACAGTCACACCCCATCTTATTCTCATCTTCCCCACCCCACCCCCCGCCCCCTAACCCTTCCCTTGAGGAGTCTCATTTCCGCTGTGGAGCACATGCCAGCCCTGGAGCCAGGAACCACATCAGGGCAGATCTCTGTCTCCAGCCTCTGTGGGCCAGCAGCTGACCATGTGACTATTCATAGTGGTCAGGATATCACGCAGTGGTGGTATGAACCCTCCTTTGGCTGCTGCGGGGCTCTCTCCATGGTATCCAATGCTGTCTCATTAGTACAGGATGTCCCCTTCCGAATATAGGTGAGGAGAGTAACTTTAGAAAGGCAGCAGTGGCCGGGCAGTGGTGGCACACATCTTTAATCCCAGCACTTGGGAGGCAGAGGCAGGCAGATTTCTTAATTCAAAGCCAGTCTGGTCTACAAAGTGAGTTCCAGGACAGCCAGGGCTATACAGAGAAACCCTGTCTCAAAACAAAACAAAACAAGACAGCAGTGGAGTTAGGTAGGGCTTAGCTGGAGGGCACTTTCAATGTTTGTAACAGTCCCCTTAAGTCTGAAGTCTTGAGACAGGGCCTCACGATGTAACCCTGTCTGGCCTGAAACAGATCTGCCTACCTCTGCTGCCAGAGTGCTGGCATTACATGTGTGCATGACCATGTCGAACTAGGACTCAGTTCCTTTTCTTGTCAACTCTAGCAACATCAGGTCACAAGGTGGCTCCAAGTCACAGACCAAATGTGAGTTATACAAGCATCCATTAATAGAAGTTTCTTACATTTTTCCACTTACTTTTTTGTTTGTTTGTTTTTGGAGACAGGGTTTCTCTGTGTAGCCCTGGCTGTCCTGGAACTCACTCTGTAGACCAGACTGGCCTCAAACTCAGAAATCCACCTGCCTCTGCCTCCCAAGTGCTGGGAATAAAGGCGTGCGCCACCACCACCCAGTCACTTACTTTTTTAACAACCCTGCAGTAAATGACAAATAGAAGTGACTCCCTCCAAGTAGAGCATGGTCAGGTCTACTTTCCCAGATCAATAAACAAGATACAACTTACACTAGAATTATGTTGGGCCTTCCTTGTGTCTCAGGACTATCAATTGTCTATCTTGGAACATTATATATAACAGAATCTTCCAGTTTATACTTTGCCCACACTAAGCCACCTTGTTATTTGGGCGATTAAAACATTCAGGTTGTGCGTCGTCCACCATGTCAATGGCCCATGCTGGACATTCAGCAGCCTGTGGCCAGCCTTATCATGACCAGCTGTTGATGGGTCTTGTTGTACACTGGAAGACACAGGCATGTGCTTATGCTGAATGGTACCTACCAGTACAACCCTGCAGGCATGACGCAGGTCTATCTTCAGCTTTAGTAGATCTAGCCAAACCACTTTCCACACTGGTGGACCTGTTACACAAACTGTTCATACCCTCAGGTGTCCTGGGTCACAGGGACGGAGGATGACACAGTGACTTTGGGTGTCCCAAGTGTCCCAAGCCTCCTCAGATGCTTGTAGAGACAGGGCTCACACAGCCACATTCACGCAGCTGTCTGTTGCCTACAACTTGCATCTTACTCTGCTTCTAGTGGAGAAGGTCTCAGGTCCGAAGGGATTGCCAGAGCCATGGCTGTGGAGGTGTGCGGGTCTAGCCTCTGAAGCCACATGATGCCTAGGCATCTTCTAACTGCAGGCCACTTTTTACTTCTGGGACATGAAAGACCAAGTGTCCCCTGCACTAACTTCCTGTGCCATCACATTTCAGAGATGTTGGTATCTCTGGCTTCAGAATGAACTCTTTTGAGACAACCACAGTTCACCCTCCAGACAATCTAACTTCAAAGGGAGGGAGAACCAAGCAGTCTCTGGCGGAGGCAGCCACATCCTCCCTGGCAAGCCCCTGCTGATGAGTGTTGAGAGGAGGGTGACCATGCATGCCGTGGGACTCATTTGATGGTGACGGTACAACTGCTAGGACCTCCAGAGGAGGGAACAGTAAAGCAGTGCTGGGAAAGCCAGCTGTGCTCTGCTGTGGTGGGGCCAGAATATCCTCAGCCTCATACTTCGAGGTTGATTTCTCAGTGGCCCTGGGAGAAATACATGACAAATGGCAAACAGGAGCAAATACCTACTTAGCAGAGAGTACTACAGACTGGCTGGGGTCGGGGGAGGGAGACCTCTCTCCATGAGGGAAAGAGCAGCCTGCATTCCAATGGGGAGAGGCTCAGTGCTATCTTTAGGAGATCTGGAAAGCCCTCACGAAATGTGAACAAGTCCCTTCTGGCTCTGGTCACACAGGTCATCACAGATTCTCAGGAAGCCCATGCCTGGGGTTTAAGAGATGGCTCGGTAGCAGCACTGGCTGCTCTTCCAGAGGACACAAGTTTGATTTTCAGCATCTACAAGGTGACTAAAAAATGTTGGTGATAGCTGGGCCATGGTAGTGCATGCCTTTAATCCAAGTACTCAGAAGGCAGAGGAGGCAGGTCTCTGTGAATTCAAGGTCAGCCTCACCTACAGTGCAAGTTCCAGGACAGCCAGAGCTAGAGAAACCCTGTCTAGAAAAATAAGCAAATAAACAAACAAACAAGAAGTAGGAAAGAAAAAGGAATATTGTGACTCCAGTTCCAAGGGATCCAACAGCTGTTTTGTATATCCTTTTCTGGTTTCAGTGAATGTGTGCATGGTGCACAGACACACACTTAGGCAAAACACCGCCCCACCCCACCCCCAAACACACACACAAAGTTAAAAAGGCCATGTCAACATGTCTTTGTTTCAAAGTCTTTCATTTCTTCTGAACTTTCTCTGAGAGGCAGCAAACAGGTTTTCACCCTGACTACATGAAAATGCACAAATGACCAACAATTCTGCACAGGAACACATAGGCAGGCACCTCTTGAGAGACTGAGGAGGGGTCAGGGAGGAACAGGAGGAGTGGGATACACTATCACCCCTACCTGGGTGACAGGCCAGACTTTAAAGCTGTTTAGATGACATGCAGGTTAGGTGTGGTAGTGCACTCTTTTAATCTTAACATTTGGGAGACAGAGGCAGGCGGATCTCTGAGGCCAGCCTGGTGTACAGAGTAAAGGGCAGCCTGGTCTACAGAGCAAGCTCCAGGCCACTACAGGCTACACAGTGAGACTCCGTCTCAGAAAGTTACTTTTCCTGATGATGATCCACAGATGGTGTGGGGGACTGGTTTTATTTTTCACCATTAGAAATGGATTCAGTTGAAAGTCTATGCAACGCTTCGGAAGCTGATCATCTGATGGCCTCTCAGGAAACAGGCCTGGAGGTGGAACGTTCCAGAAGGCCTAGGTATCCTCTCCTTCACTGGTCCTAGAGCATGGCTCTTCATGTTGGAATCCGTTGTCACGTAATGGTTGCAGAGCAGCTGCTGCAGCTCCAGATGTCTCACCCTCATCTGGATGGACTTACAGCTGCTGAAAGGAAGAGGCAGGATGCCAGGATTTCTGTGCTTGCTTGTCACTTCCAGAACACATGCCTATTCCTAGGCAATCCCTCCTCCCCTTAGCTGAGACTCACCACACGCCATTCCAACTTGGGAACTGGGATTTACACATTGAATTAGGACCATCTCAGCAGTAACCCTCCCTGGGACTGGGTGCAGATCATCCCACCAAACCCAGGAGTAGGTGAGACAACTGGCGGGAGCCATGCCCCTCAGGCCTACCCTCCCCAGGCCCCTGCTGACCCACGAGCAGAAGTAGTGGAGCCTATATCCAGACTTCATGGCCTTGCCAATTCATGCTGGAGAAAACAGAGATGCAGCACCAATTCCTGTGACCTGTGACCTCTTACCAGGCATGTACGTTGAATACGGAGTCCCTCCTGCAAATGGCCAACTTAGAAATGGGCTATGACATTAGGCTGACTATAGATGGGTACAAGTCAGCCCTCAACACTTTTCCCCGATGATGATCCACTGAAGGGGCAGTGCTCTGGGCCCCTGCTCAGTCACATCCAGGGCCCCTTGCCCCAGAGCACCTAGTAAGACCTTATGTTTGTATGCTGGAGCTGGAATTAGGGGTAGTTGTGAGCCACCCATCATGTGTGTTGAAGTTCACAGTCTTCATAGTGCTTCAACCCCAAGCTGTCCCTTTTCCATTTCTTGGGTGTATTTCTGTAGGTGTGCACATGCCAACAGTGTATGTGTGGAGGTCAGAGGACAAGCTACAAGAGTTAGTGCTCACTGTCCACCATGAGTCCTGGGGATTGAACTTGGCAGCCAGTACCTTTACTTACTGAGCCATTTGGATGGCTCAGAAAATTCCTAAAGCATGCTTTATTTGTGTCTACTCCATACCAAGTCATCCAGTGCTGTCTGAACATGTAGACTCCCAGGAAGGTATCACTGGACCAAGACTTAGGAGGTCCTCACTGGCCATCATACAGCTAAGAACCTGCTCCACAGACCAGAGCCTCCTCCAGGCTCTGTTGGGGTGCAAGCCATCAGTGCTACCTGGAGATAACCTGACACAGCTTCAAACACCAGTAGCCTGGACCTTTCCACAAATAGTCAGCATATGAGACATGGACCTCTGGCCTTCCCTGGCTGTGGTCTTTGTCCCTGCATTGGACTGGGGTTCTTGGTCAGGGTTCCCAACTCATCCCTGGATCCCTTTAATCTCGGTAAAGTATTCCTTACCTGCTAAGGACAATTTCCTGCCTCAAACTTGTTTTTTTGACTTCTTTTTCAATTCTAGGCTCCTCATGCATCTCTTTTGAGATGGGGTCTCATTTAACAAAGACTGGCTTTGAACTCATCATGTAGCAGAGGGTGATCCTGAACGTGTAACCTTCGTGTCCCTCTCTCTGCTTGAATGCTGAGATCACACATGAACAGCAGCACCACTGGTTTGTGTTGTGCACACTAAGCAAACAGTCTACGAGCTGAAACACATTTCCAGTCCTCCAAACTAAGTGTCCTAGGCTGGGACTATCATTCAGCGGTAGATGGTGTGCCAGGCCCTGGGTCTGACCCAGTGCCCTCTAGCAAGGAGCAGACAGGGTCCTGGTACTGCGGACCCTTGAACAACCCTTCTCTGTGCCCGCTATGTTACAAATTTTGAAATGTGAGGCACACGGTAGGGTGCATTCAGTGTGGGGCTCCCTACATCTGGGACTGTTTCTGAGGACACTGGAGGAAGCTCATTCATAGAGCATAACCCACTCCCTTCATTCAGAGGGAAAACAAAAGACACGCGTGATGGCATGGTCAGCATTTCTACTCGGGACTGGTTAACTCCAACCAGAAATTAAATCAGGAACATGATTGCACAGCTCTGGGCACAGCGTCTGGACAGTTCAGTCCCAGTCCCCCTCGCCCTCAGGATTGTCCTCCCGAGGCACCTCCAGGTCGTTGAAGTGGAAGTTGGCCATCATGTCACGGACGGCCAACATCAGCCTGTTCAAGCCTTGATTGCGGTTCGGACCCCCGGCCACTCCTTCCTCCAGCCTCTCCCCCTGAACAATGAGACACATCTAAGTGGGGACTGTCTGGATAGACTGGAGATCCTGGGTTCAGCGGCTGAGGCAACTCAGGCCCCAAGATTGAGCCTGTCCCCTCCCCCAAAGGCCCTGCCCAGAAGAAGAAGAAGAAGAAGGAGAAGGAGAAGGAGAAGGAGAAGGAGAAGGAGAAGGAGAAGGAGAAGGAGAAGGAGGAAGAAGAAGAAAAGAAGAAGAAGAAGAAGAAGAAGAAGAAGAAGAAGAAGAAGAAGAAGAAGAAGAAGAAGAAGAAGAAGAAGAAGAAGAAGAAGCAGCAGCAGCAGCAGCAGCAGCAGCAGCAGCAGCAGCTCTAGAAAGCTAGATGCGCTCATTTAGCCAAAGCCAACCTACCATGATGCTGAGCTGCTTCTCAGTCCACACCACTCACCTTACAACAGCCACACAACTCCAGCAGGCCAAGCCCCCACTTGTGAGCATGGCACCACAGGCAGGTACAATCTCACCCGATTCTGCCTCCACCCTGAGCAGGATGTGCCCATATTTAACTTGGGAAGGGAAAGACCAATGTGCTCAATCAACATACCTCTGTGGTGTAATTTGGCAATAAAGACCGGAAGAAGAGGGCAATTGTGTTCCCATGGCTGACTGGACTCAGCCTGAAAATTAAAAAAAAAAAAAAGAAAGAAAAAAAGAAAGGGGGGAGGGGAGGATGAGGAAGAAAGGAAGGGAGGGAGGGAAGGAAGGTGTCAGAAAATGAAAGTTAACTGACACTGTGGGATTCCAGCCCTTGTCAGCTGTCCCTACCCACTCTCCTAACTCCTGGGGACAGGCAGCCTTTGAGTGGAACTCAGGCTCTGGGCCCTAAACTGCACATAAGGATCTGGAGTCGGCCATGCTGACTACTAGCCTGCCCAAAGGCAATAAGGGAAGTGGGGTAAGGAGCCCCAGATGCTGGCTCCTCAGGAACCTCATGTGCTGAGAAAACAAGGTGACTAAAGTATGTGATGGCTGGAGAAGACGTGCCAGTCACCAACAAAAGGCAGGCAGGAAGGTCAGGGCATCACTGGGAGGTCCCTGTAGTAGCCAAGCACAACTCTACAGCACAGTGTGGTCACCCTTGCAACTGGGGACCCCATGAGCACAGCAGAAGGCTAAGATGGCTGGGCTACGACAGCCTGTTAGGATGATTCTGAGCACACTGAAAATTCTATTAATCTAAAGCTTTAACAGGAGCCTCTACTCAATACCTCCTGTCAGGGTCTAGAATGTCTGTGGCCCTTGCCTGAGACAGATACAGGAGCAATGGACCCCGGTAGGGCAGCCATGAAGGCTAGGAGGGAAAGGAAGCGAGTGCCTTCATGACCCAGATTCTAACAGCTGCCCCCATGCACACAGCAGTCTGTGAGTAGGTTATACTTGGCCCACTACCCTTTTCTGCTCAGCTACACGGGCCTTCCTTCAGCACTCACTGGACCTTGCACTGTGTTCTTGGAAGATGCCTTGCACACAGCAGAGGACCAGTTGTCACCCTTCAGTTGGGGCACACCTACCTACAAAGCAGTTGACTGGTTTTTTTCTTTTTTTTTGGTTTTTCGAGACAGGGTTTCTCTGTATAGCCCTGGCTGTCCTGGACCTCACTCTGTAGACCAGGCTGGCCTCGAACTCAGAAATCCGCCTGCCTCTGCCTTCCAAGTGCTAGGATTAAAGGTGTGCACCACCACCCCCAGCCAAAGCAGTTGACTGTTACTTCCCAGTGTGGCATGTCCTTCTTAGGCATTTTTCCCACAGGTTCTACACAAATGTGGCCACTGCCTATCTCTGGTTCTAGGTGTGGTGTCTGCTGTGTGCTGCAGTGCACCAGGCCAGAGGTGGCTTCTCATTCTGCACTTCTCAACTTGCTACAGAACCTACAGGGAAGTGCTCAGACCTCTGGGGACTCAGAAGCAGCTCTGTGTTACACTATTTCCCGTTTCTCCGACTTCTGAGTGGATTGACCTGTTCAGCCTATGTTTGCCATTTTCCTTCTAGTCTGTGAGGGCAGCCCCAGTGAACCCCAAAGTACCAAAGTGGGTTGTGTGGGTGTGAGGACAAAGCAGGGACGGTACCTCTCTGGTCTGACGTAGGAGTAGATGGTGTCCAGGGGAGGCAGAGGGTCAAATCCCATCACAGACTGTGTGGTCACATCCTTTAGGAGGGGAAACAAAACAGAGACTCTGGAGCAGTGCTGGCAGTCTTTGCCTTCTCAAGCTTCAGCTGGTCTCAACTTAGACCTGACGTATCTGCCAGGAGGCAGTGACAGCACCTGGCAGAAATGGCTGTTTCCTCCAAGAAACTTTAGGTCTGGATGGAATGTTCTCTCCCAGAGAATAGTTAGGGGGAACATGTGACATTTTGCCCCAATCAGTGGGAGTTGGGGCAAAGGGCACTTTACATAGGTGGCACTAATCTGTACTCATGTCACCAATGACTGTCCTGACTGTAGAGCCACTGGGTCCCACTGAGTGGCTGGTTCACCAACTGATCCAGCCTTGGACACACCCTAGAGTGTCAAACACAGGGATCTGTGAGAGCAGAGCCAAGGTACTGCAGGGGCACGCATTACACAAACTACTGTAGGTTTCTGTGAGGAAGACCTAGGTCTCTGTCACAAAGAGTGAGACACCATTCTCGAATAGCTCACCAAGGCAATAACATGGTGAGGAAGGCCCAGAGAAACTGGCCATAGGGACGGGCTCTCTGCACCAGTTCCAGCCCACAAAGCATGCAGGCTGACCTGTGGGTAGCTGGACTATGACTGGCACACATTGCTATACTATGACCAGCACACATTTCCGCACCCCTCTTACCGAGGGTAGGGCAGCAACAGCCTCCTTGATCTCAGACAGTATCACATGGCGGTGGATGTTTCTGGGCGCACGCTGGTACAACACTTTCCGCCTAAGGCCAAAGTAGACAACAACAGATAAACTGGTGCCCATAGTGCAAAGCTCCAAGTTACCCATGCCCAGCCTGGAGAGCCGCAGTACGCACTGGCTTGTCTGACTTCTGGTAAAGCTTCCCATGTCACTCTTGGGTTGAAACTGTGCTACTAGCCCACAGACCAGTGGCAAGAGTAGACTCTGAAAGTGAATTCTAGCTTGGTCTGTAATTTGGCCCCTTCATCCATGAACTAAAAGTGAGGATAGGTGGAACAGACAGGGTAGACTGGTGAGACACTAAATAAGTGTCCACAATAGAATCCCAGGTGTGCCGGTCCTTACAGCTACTGTATGGGGTTTACCTCATGCTGGGCACAGAGCTGAGATCAATGCAGAGGGAGGTATCTAGCCTGGACAGTATTCACGAGATGGGGGGGTGGGGGGGAAGGGCTGAAGAAGAGCATCCTCTTCCCTCCCCAGGGAACCCAGAATCTGCCCTCATGGGCCTCCTTTCCCTGACTCAGGGAGATGACACAGCCAGGACAGAACAGAGTCCTCACAACTAGCCAGCCTGGCTGAAGCTGCCCTTGATGAGCAAGACTGCACAAACGAGCAAGAAGCTCCTTCTCAAACACAGCATACCAGGCTCTTTTTTTTTTTTGGTTTTTTTCTAGACAGGGTTTCTCTGTGTAGCCCTGGCTGTCCTGGAACTCACTCTGTAGACCAGGCTGGCCTCGAGCTCAGAAATCCACCTGCCTCTGTCTCCCAAGTGCTAGGATTAAAGGCGTGTGCCATCACCGCCCGGCGTATGAGGCTCTCCAAGTTACAGAAAACCCCACTTGAATAAAAGAGGTCAACAGGTTGCTCTAGTTGCCTTTTGTCTCCAGTTTGTGTCAAGAAGGGTAAGAAAAGCAATCACCATAGAAATATAGAAACAGAGCAGAAAAAATAGAAACCAACAAGCCATACCCTTTCACATCTATGTGGACAGCAGGGCCACAATAACGACACCCCTTCACATCTGTGTGGACAGCAACAGCTGTGCCAGGACCACTGGTGGCTCCTTCAAAAGCTAAACTGAATTCTGAGGCCCAATATCTGAGATAAAGACCCAGGAGGGACTCATGCCAGCAGGGTGCCCTCCCTGAGCTAGGTTCTAAATACCTGTCAGGTTCAGCTTACCTGTTCTCACAGGCCTCCACAGCAGGGTCTCCAGCATCCACTGCTTGCAGAACCTCATGGACATTTTCCTCTAGCCAGTTCATAATGGCGGGTTCTTTCCAAAGAAAGTGCGACCTCCCCAGGTAGAGACTCACCAACTGGCCCAGGGCGGGAGGCTGGCTGGGAAAAGCAAGGGTTGAAGCGGACCTCTCTCAGAGCTCCATGGGAGAAAAAGAATACCCAGGAAAGGCCTAGTGCCTTGGAGTAAAGGCGGCTACCCCTCAGCTGCTGATCAGGACATTCCACCTTCTCAGGGGTTGGCATACTTCTCACAGCTTGAGTTTCTTGAGTACTTAGAAAAGTACTTACTTGAGAAAAGAAACAAATGACTATGTTTCTGTTTCTCTGTGGAGCAGCAACAAAAGCTGGCCTACAGCTGCTGATTGGGCACCAGCAGAGGGGTGGCAATCACCACATGACACATCTTTTTCTGTGTGTTTTTTCTTGTTTTTGAGAAATGTGGCAGTCTAGAAATCTGGGAAAAGTTCATGATACTAATAGTCACGAGTCCTGCTACCCTCCTTCTCTTCCCATGGGTTATGCCTCCTGGATTCACGCCCTGCCCACAACTCTTCTAAGGAACCATCCTGTGAAGCTCTTTTTCGAGACAGGGTTCTCTGTGTAGCCCTGGCTGTACTGGAACTCACTCTGTAGCCCAGGCTGGCTTTGAACTCAGAAATCCACCTGCCTCTGCCTCCCAAGTGTTGGAATTAAAGGCATGCACCACCACTTCCTAGCATGAATCTCATTCTTTTTTTTTTTTTTAAGATTTATTTATTATTATATGTAAGTACACTGTAGCTGTTTTCAGACACACCAGAAGAGGGTGTCAGATCTCATTATGAATGGTTGTGAGCCACCATGTGGTTGCTGGGATTTGAACTCAGGACCTTCGGAAGAACAGTCAGTGCTCTTAACTGCTGAGCCATTTCTCCAGCCCCATGAATCTCATTCTTGATACTGGCAGCTTCTCACCTGCCCACACAAGTGAGACACTCTGCACATTGGTGTGGCTCCAGGGCCATCCTCTACCACTCTAGATGGGTAGGCATCCCCCAGAACAGGATCCTCTCCTCCTTTAAGGGTGAGGAAGCAGAAACTACAATCTCACATCCACAGGGCTCTAGGGAGCAGAACCTACAGTCTCACATCTGCAGGGCTCTCTGTACCTTATCTCAGCATCTGGCCCAAAGAAGCGGTGGTTTGAGACTGTGGCATCAGGCCGCACACTGCAATATTCCAGTAATGGCATAAGAACTGCAAAGAAAGCAAAGATTCCGTAGATTCTGCAGCCCTTGTCCCAGCCTCATAGCAAAAGACAAGAGACGCTGGAAGATAGCTGTCATATATACCACTAGGTTTTCTGAAGGTAAAGGAAGCTGGGCAGCCAAGGAGTCATTTCTGACTACCATTACAAAATTCATATGTAGCCTGGATCTCTCACACTAGGCTCCAACATAGCTTAAACTCTATGCACATGGATGCATGTCCTGTTGCATCTCATCTGTATCCAAGGAATACTTGTCTATCACCTCCAAGCATAGATGGCTGCATGTTTTAGTCATATGAAGGCAGACAAGAGAGAGTGGGGTTGACTGTGCTAAGAGCTAACTCCACAGGGACCAGAATCTGACAGATGGCCAACAGAGCCAACCTGGCTCTCTTTGCATGTAGTGCTGTTCACCTAAGTGCGAGCTTCTCTGAACAGCTCACATGCTGATAATCTACCAAAACACAGCCCAGCTGTCCCAGTGACTTCCTGGGGACACGCTCCTCATGCCACAGCGTCCTGTGAGGAGGGTGTGCCTCGTTAGCCGATCCCCAACAGAAAAGGCACTGCAACCTACCTCAGACCAGATGGCAGAGGCAGCTTCTAAGTGACAGAACTAACTCTCACTGGGTCAGCAAGTTCTGCCTGAGGTTGCCAGGTCTGTAGGCAGGTCAGGTAGGCAGAGTTCTGGCCAAGACTCAGGGAACTCAGAATCTACAATGTAGCATTAATTCTGGAACTTTCTAACAAGAGGAGCAATTGTCCATAGAGTCTTGTGTCAATATCACTTTGTGTACACTCTTAGGAAAGATTTGGGCAAGATCTTTCTCCCCCATTCTGCTGGTCACATGCACATGCCTGTGAGGACATCTGGGCAGTGCACCAGGGCTTCTTCCTGGCTATCACAGTCAATGCCCTTCGAAGTGCCTTTGGGCTAGCCTTGGGTCTCCAGGATGTTACTTTTCTTTTTTTTTTTCTCTAGTACCACAGGCTATCTAACACACTGTCTGGAAAAAGCCCCACTCTTCTGAAACTAACTCTCAGAGAAGACATTTGCCCCCC
>JADRCC010303630.1:0-11892 GCA_019843855.1 Hylomyscus alleni | reverse complement strand
AAAAAAAAGAAGGCAGCAGAGACCAGAGACTTTTAATTAACTAGTTCCTCCATTTAAGCTACAACTTCCTTTATAGAACCTTTCCAAGAGGTCCTAGGCATTAATATGTGAAAATACATTTACTCTTCAAAACATGCTATAGAAAATCTTGCATTACCATATGGATAAATTTAATAATTGTAAATATGATAATAAACATTTGAAAAACACAGTGTCTGTAAAATATAAATAATATAGAGTTTAGGTAACCTTTTATTTTGCCATGCACAGAAATACTAATCACGAAAAAAAAAAACCCAGCATATATGGTTAGCCTAGAACTCACTATGTAGTCAAAGTTGACCATAATCTCATAGATGTTCTTTGCATCTAGAGTGCTAGAATTAAAGACATGTATGTGGTAAGCCTAAGTAAATATTCTGGATGACAATATTTAAAAAAATGAGAAAGTTATGACATTAGAAAGCAGAACTATAAATAAAAAGAAATTAAGCTAAGCATAAAAATACAAACCATATTTTTCTCTAATAGAACATAAATAAATGAATAAAGAAACATTATCCAAGGCAATTTATAACAAATTTCAAAATAACAAGATATGACTGAAAATTCATAATCACATAAAAATGTTAAGTAATTTAAGAAATAAAATGCTAAATATTGTGGTTTGATGATTATGTATCCCATGTATTAAATTATTAATCTATTAGTCTTAAATATATTCAAATATTATATGGCAATTAACTTCAACATTTTAAAAATAAATAATAAAATCTACTGGGATACATTATAATAATGGCTAACAATGAAAATAAATTCAAGTGACAAATCATATCTCAAAACTATAAGACAGATTATAGATACAGGTTACTGGCAGAGCACTTTCCTAGAATGTATAATGCCCTTGATTTGATCCCCAGGACTACTACAAATAAACATACAAACAAACACAAGAAGTCATACTCTATAAAGCCCTGGATCATTTGAAGGAGGAAGTTCCTAATCATACAAATGTGATGCTATTTCCCAAGACCGAACTTGAATTTGATTGAATCAAATAATTAATTTAATAGTTTCTATGTATCTGATTGTGAAGCAACACATTAAATGACACTGAGCAGATATAGTTACTGAAACCTATAAATGTTGGGAGGCTGTTAGGACAATGTAGATTCATCACAAAATAAGTTACAAAAGAGAGCAAACCCGTTTTAGAGATGCATCAATCAATTATAATGTGTGACTACTGGATCACAGTTCAAATAATGCATCCATATAGAAGAAAATAAGTGAGGCAAGTGGAGAAATCAAAAATGGTTGCGGGTTGAACTCTGTTCCTAAAAGAAATTGTTAAAACCCTGTGAACACAGAGTAATTTACAACCATCTTTTAAGATAAATTAACATGAGGATATATTAACATGTCCTAATAAATTATTATTTAGTCCTTACATAAAGAAATGTTGGAGAATATAGAGGAATCATGTTGAAACTCAACCTGAAAATTCTTCCATATTATCTAACTTTCAGAGTATGCTATATGGGCAGCTGGAAAATGTAAGCATTGACCTTGCCTAGATTTGGACCATGCATATTACAATATCTACAGAGAATCAGGATATGGGTCTTGTCTAGCCGCATGGAGAGGCAAGCAGTATGAGTTTCAGAGGTTTGACTCCTGGCTTCTGGGGCACTGAAGCCCTTTTCAGTTCCTTAGATGCTGGGGTAATACCTCAAACAGTGAAGCATTCAGGTTACCACTGTTTTTTGTGCTCCTTAGAAGACAATGAAGTATGTAGAAGTTTGGCAGGGTAATTTGTCTTAGGCATTAATTAATCTTGTGTCTAGCTTGAAACACTGTCTAGCTTGAAACTGCCATTATATCGTGGACACCATCATGATATTTTCTGATTTGGTAAGTGTATAAAATTTGTAATTGCTTAGAATAAATTTATCTTTGCCTTAGTCTTACTGAGATGCCTCAGCAAGACTGATATGATAAATTATATATGCTCAGCCCAGGGAGTGGCTGTATTAGAAGTTGTGGCCCTGTTGGAGTTGATGAGGCCTTGTTGTGGGCATGAGCTTTAAGACTGTCCTCCTAGCTGTTTGGAAGGGAGTCTTCTAGAAGCTTTCAGATGAGGATGTAGTACTCTCAGCTCTTCTTGTACCATTCCCGCCTGGATGCTGCCATATTCCTACCTTGATAATACTAGACTGAACCTCTGAACCTGTAAGCCAGCCCCAATTAAATGTTGTCCTTTATAAGATTTGCCTTGGTCATGGTATCTGTTCATAGACCTAACTAAGACAACTGGTTTTAATTCCCATTCATTATATTAGACCTTCTTTCTGTAAAGTAAGTGCTGATGCTTATAAATACCAACTTGCTAGGGAAGAGGTAGTATCACATGAAATTGTGACATAATTGATGCGGGGATGATTATTTCTAGTAACATCTGAGGTCCACTCTGTAGGAGGAATGATCAGTACCGTGGAACTGGTCAAAGACTTATTACTGATTAGGTCTAGGTACTGTGTGTAAATAAACTAATTTTGTTTTGCTAAATGAACATGTTGTCAGACTGTCTCTCAAATACTTATGTTTATATCAGTACATAAGTTCTGCCCAAAATCTTGATCACAGATATTTCTCTTTGCAGTAAATGGTGATTAATAGACATTGATGACTGGTCAAGATGCCCAAAATAAGCAGCTCATGAATGCTCAGCCAAAAGGAGACGCTCACATAATTCCATCTAAGGCATGGGAAACAGTGGAAAAGGGAACAAAGAGAATGTAAAAGTCAGATAATGAAAATGAGGATGCTGAAATTATGTCAGAGAGACAAGACGTGGTCATGGCACACACAACCACACAACATCTGAAACATCTTGCATATGGCATGTGCACTGGACTGATTCAGAAAGGATTAGGTCAGTGGTTAAATGTACTTGTTGCTCTTACAAAGACCTAGGCTGATAACTAGGTCATAGTGGCTCATTACTGACTATAACTCCATTTCTAGGGAATCCAACGTTCTTTTCTAAAATCTCTGTGCACCAAGAATGCGTGTTGTAAACACACATACATACAGGCAAAACACTCTCGCACATAAAATATATTTTTTTTAATTTTGAAAAAAAAAAAGCCAAAATGAGACAGCATACAGTCATAGATGGCAGAGGTGCCCATAGGACCCCACTCTAATCTACCTCACCCCACCATAGGATGTTAATTAAGTTAACCTGGATGGAGGGGCTTGTTTCTTTGTTTTGTTAACTTGTCACAAGCTTGGCTGAAGCCAGAAATGGGAACTACAATTGAGAAAACACCTCCACATGATTGGTCTGAAGTCAAACCTGTGGTACATTTATTAGCCCATAATTGATGTAGGATGATCCAGCCTATTGTTGGTGGTGCCATTCTTGAATAGGTAGTCCTAGGGTATATAAATAAGCTAGAACCTAAAGCTATGAGGAGCAAGCCTCAGATCCTGCCTCTAGGTTGCTACCTTCAGATCTTGCCTACACTTCCTAAATTATGGAGTGTAACCTGAGACTTGTAAGAAGAAACAAACTCTTTCCTCATCAATCTGCTTTTGTTTTTGATGCTTTGTTACAGAAATAGAAACTCTGACTAAGATAAGTGTTAGAAACAGCTTGTGGAGAAACCAGGCTGCTGCCTTCAGTGAGGTAGCCATTGATGAATTCTCAGACTCCATTAGAGAGTTTCAAACCCATTCCAATATGAGTGGTCATGGATGAACACAACGGGTCACAACATCAATTAAAAAAAATGAAACAAAAAGCATGAAAGTGGGATGGGAACTTGAAGAGAAGGAGAAGCTTGGGGTATGAGGTGGAAGATAAATCTAACCAGAATATAACATACATACATATGAAATTGTCAAAGAAAATTTTAATGAAAGTAAACAAATAAGTTAAGATAAAAATAAATGAAATAAAATAAATAATCCCATAACATCGGAAACTCAGAAAATCATTGACAGTGAATTGTTTCTTCAGAGAATATTTTTAGATGTGGTAAGGTTGGAATGCATTTAATTTCTGATAGTATGTTTTAATAAATTGTTTAAGATTTTACTGTTTACAATATCACATATAATTCAATAAACCTTCATTTATTAGATGTATCATATTATTATATAAATACAAGTGAAAATGTATCAAACGTACAATGAATGAGAAAGATATCTATACAAAGATGGAAATTTTGAGCTGCTGAAATGACTTTGTAAAGAAAGCCTGACAAAGATTGGCTATATTGAACTGCTCTCTAAGTACCTATGTTTAAAGCTATGTCAAATGATACAGCCTCAATCAGACAAGTTTTTCTTTGCAATGAATGACACTAAATGTAGCTATTCATGGTTGTTCAGAGAGCTTAGAGTAAGTGACAATTGAGTGATCAACCATAAACAGCACATTTAAAACATTTCCTCTAAGTATCAGGTAACATAGTTGAAGGGAGGGGAGAGAATGTGAAAGCTAGCAGATAGGGCAGAAATACATTATATAATGTCTTATGGGCGTGATACAACCAGTGAAAACATGATCTTTTTGTATCTACAATGGACCTGTACAAGGCTGAACTATCAACAATCCATTAAGGATGTTAAGAGCTTATTGAGTTCTACCTATCTCTGTTGAAGTATTGGCTACTGATGTATTCTGGAAGAAAAACAGCTACTGTCTTCAGTTGAATTCCCATTGATTTGTCTTCAGTTAAATAGTCATGGATAAAACTTCCAGATGTCAACAGATTGTTTCATACCCACAGTCATACAGATGAGGCTAGTTAAATTCAGTGAGTCACAAAACAAAACCAAAAGATATGTGAGGAAGTTATTTATTGGAAAGATAGGAAGCATACTAAGAATGGGAGGAAGAAAAGAGAGTATGAGGGCACAAAGAATATGTTATATTGATTTATTAAATTGTCAAAGGACAAATTCCATGAATGCATTTTTTAAAGAATACTAGAAAATGTAATATTATACTAATTTTATTTATCTTTCTACAAATATACATACATTCATATTGAAATATATATGTGTGTGTTCTGTGTGATTGCTTTTCTGTTTTTTTCTAAATTAAAAAATAAAAAGAAACAAAAAAATAGGTGTTATTTTCTATTTTTTGTGTACCAGGGTGGGAAGTTAGTGCCATGCATATACTAGGCAATTACACTATAACTCAGATTTATTACATGACTACTTGATATTTATATGCGTCTTCTCTAACCTTTTTTAAAACATTATTCAACATGTAAAAACACATAAAACAATGTACCCTAGCTTTGTCTATTATGCAGCAACTACAAAAGGATATTAATAAATGTACATTTAAAGGCAATAATCAATATGTGTCACTGTGCCAATTATTTGTGTTGTTTTAAGAAAACTAAAATTTGTTATAAAAACAGTTTATCTTATATACCTTCTTATTTCTATCTTCTATCCTTATCCTTGCTCAGTTTCTTTGATATTATCCGTATAATTTCATTTGTGATTGCCTTCTTAGTCAAAGTATTCTTACACTCAATAGTGCAGTTATTTGAGGAAGGACAACCAAAATGCCTGGCAACACTAAAGAACAAGTCTAGTTTTGTTGTTTTTGTTTTTAAATAGGCAAATGATATTCATACTCACTTCTTTGTTTTAATTGTTGCATTATATTTTTCTTAAGCTCTATACATCTTCAGATATTGGCCAGTTATGCCATTCAGTTGCTATTAGAACAGAGAAAATTATGAGGAGAGATAGTTGGGAGTAAAGGTGGGATTGGTTTATTCAATTACTTTCCCAGGCTGCTTCAGAACTATATTGTAGGTCTATAACGTAGGGACATGATAAAACATTCTCAGGAGTGGTTCTAACATTCATCAGTTTTCAAAAATAACATTGTCAGGCATCCAGTCCAAGTGGCACAGCAGGATCAGCTGTAGCTGCAGTAAGGTGAGCAGCCATAGGAAATAAAGTGGCTTGTGTCTAAGCTCAGAAACTTCCAGTTGTTCTTTTAAGTATACTAAGAGAGTCAATTAGGTTAACTGACATTTTCAGTATCTTATTCTGATGTTAAACTACTAAAAAAGAAATTTTTTTGTATTGTGATTCCAAACAATGCTACATTTTAGATTATGTGAAACCCAGATAATCTGATATCAAATATAAAATTGTAGTATATACACTAAGAGTCTAGATTATGATTGGGAATTATGTCAGATTTTTATTTTCACTAACAGTAATATATGATAATACTGTATGGTATTTTTATAGTGCCATGAAAAACTGACGCAGGTCTCAATCATTTAATTAACTTTAGTGTATGAATTTTATATTCTCTGTCCACTACTTCTGTAGATTTGTTATGCATCTAACATTTGGAGTAGCATTTAACTAAGAAACATTGACTGGATATCATCTACTGCAAAATAGAACAATCAACATAGACAGACTGTCAAATTGCCCATAAATAACATCTATCCGTACACAGGTAAGAGCTCATTGTCACAGACTTTGTTCATTTGTCTCTCACACATAAAGAGCTTAAGCTCCAGAGAATGCAAAGACAAAGTAGTTGAAAAATACCATAAAATGACAAAGCCAAATGTTGGTAGGTGGGTTTATAGGGGAGTGAATTTGAAGGCCTACTCATCTATGAATTGCTTAAGAATAATAGCTGTACAAATTCATTGCCTCTAGCTCTTATTTGGGATTAGTACTTTCTACTTTCGAGGTTCTTGGAATTGGAGAAATGTTTTATTATCTATAAATGACACTTGAATGTCCTTCTTATTCTTTCTCTGAAGTTCAAGGAAGGCTTCAGAATATTCTACTTCTGCTTTTGTCAAGGATTTGATGTGCAAGTTGTCAAGATCTATTATCAAAGATCCTTTCTTCTACAAGGAATGGTAATATGATTGGATCAAAAAGAATATTCTGTTATTTTCTAACTTGTACAATGATTTTGATGGAAAATCAAAACAAAAATTAAATTGCTATAATAAACATCTATTTCTAAAACTCTAGAAATACAAAATAGCATGAAAAAACACATACATTGAAAATAAATAGCAAAAACATAAAGTAATAGTCATGGCTGAATTATGCTTTTAATGGGCATTAAAAATCATCTCTATAAAGAATTAAGATACAGCAACAACAAAAAAAAGAAACAAACTTGGATCAGTTCACAAGGTAATGGCTAGTACAAAATGTCCAGGGTTATTATTTGAGTCTTCTATGTACATTCACAACCAATCTCAGGGCTCTCTAATGAGACTACAAACAATAAGACCCTTATCAGCCTTCCCACAAACATATTCCAAGCAAGCTACTCTCTATGATTTTTTTATATTCTGTGAATGAATTATGAACAAAATTTCCAAATGTCACCAAGAAGATTATCATTATGTATCAACATCCTCAAGCTACTTTTTGGCAATAAATGTCAGAAGAATTTTTTTATGGGTTTTAAAACTTATTTGCAATTTGTAATGAGTTTTTTGAAAGTACCATTATTTTATGAGTGCGAACAACTGTCAAATAAATGTATTTGTAATGTCAGGAGTTTCATTACTACGTGTCTGCAGGGTAAAGTTTAGGTGTTAAACTGCTTCTTCATTTATGGCCCTCCGATAGGTTTAAAATATGGGAGAGAGCCCTTGTAACATTCATTAGCTTTTCTCTATATTTTTAAATTAATAATTTAACATACATTTTTTATTATCTCATTGTTACTCATCCACTCCATTAAGGAATCATTACACAATTGACGTTTATAACTTTATAGGAAAGAGAAATAGAAGTATTAATCAATATATTAGGTTACTCAGCAATAGCTGTACTTTTCATCTAAGCCAGGAGCAATGTGGATTTTGTGCCATTAGAAATCTTTTCATCTCTTTTAAATTTAAAACAGGAGAAAAGATTTTAATTCTTCATCAGAACAATTCATATCCTGTGGATTTTTCCTATTAAGAAATAAAGCTGCAATATCACTATTGAATATATAAGTAATTCTCATAATTTAGGAAAGGAATAGAGCTCCCTCAGAACATTTCATTATGAATGGGGTTTTGTTATAGTATTAAATAGCATACTAATGCTAATGAAAGTCTTAGAAATTCATTCTTTAAATACTCAACTTTGTATTTTGTATTAATCAGACCACATCAGTATTTGTGATTACTGACATACATTATTCCATTGGAAAAGTGGTAAATATAAGACCAGGATTCTGTCTGATGAAATTTTGAAATTTTTAAAGTAACACTATCAATATGCTTACGATTCAGAGTTTGCAGTTTTATGGTATAAAATACAAGAATTTTAAAAACAGTTAATAGAATATTATTGTCTACCCAAAATGTTTATAAATTCGCTTCTATATTACATATTTGGAGATTTAAAACTTAACTGTTCTATATAGTCATCTACAGTAAAGTTTTATTTCCAAAATATATTTCTTATCAACCAAAATATATTTTAATTTCATGCATTTACAGTATTCATAAATCATAATTTCCTTATCTTTATTCACAAAATGTTTTTTCTCTCTCAGCTGTTGTGTACTAAATTTTATTAATTACTATTAATTGTGATAAAATTAAAAGAGATTTCTTTGCAAGCATTCAAAAATTATACCTGTATTTTAGAATAGAAAAGATTAAGTCACACAGCTAAAGAAGCAACCAATTGAGTGATAAAGAAACACACATAGTAAGAAAGGTTCTTTGCTGGATATGCATCTGATAGGGGATTAATGTCAAGAATAGACAAAGAACAAAAACAATGGAATAAGAAACAAAAACAAAAAATAGAGTCAAGGAAACAAATGACCCAATTATAATATTGTCCAGGGATTTGATCACATAGTTCTCAATGGAAAAATTAAGATAGTTAAAGAAATTTTTCAAAAAGTGTTCATTATCCTTAGCATAATTGAAAAATGAAATTTATTTATAACTATTTTCTGCGTGTGTATAAATATACTACATATCAAACTAAGTTATACTTAGATTTACATAAAAACTAGTAAGTAGCGGTGAAAACTGAAGAGCATAGAATTGTTTGTATTTCTAAAAAGCTAACTAATTTCCTCCCTCTGAATCTCAGAAGCCTTTATTTTAGGTTAACTTTGCAGAAGGAATGCTTGAAAATAATTTTACTTTTGTATGTACAGAATTACTTTTTTCAGGAATTCTTATTTCTAGGAATTATTTTGTCTTTACTTTTTAGCATCTTGCTCACAGTCTTCCTCCCATTCACTGCTCCCACAATCCTTCCTGTATCTCCCACCTTTTTGCTATGAATGGGTGGGACACCCTGGTAATTCGAGTCTCTCCAAGGCTAGCCACATTCTTTCCCACAGAGACCAGAGAAGACAGCCCAGTTAGAAGAATATATGCCACATACAGGCAACAGCTTTTGGGGTCCCACCTGCTCCAGCTGTTGAGGACCCACACGAAAACCAAGCTGGACATCTGCTACATATGGGCAAGGAGGCTGAGGTCCATCCCATATATGTTCTTTGATTGATGGTTCAGTCTCTGAGATAGCCCCAAGGGTTCAGATTTCTTGACCATGTGTGTCTTTGTATGAATTTCCTAGCCCCTTTGGGGACCAGCAATCCTTCCTCCTATTCTTCCAGAGTCCAAAGCTCCACCCATTGTTTGGCTGTGGGTGCCTGTTCTGTCTGAGTCTGCTGCTCTGTGGATTCTCTAGAGGACAGCCATGTTAGGCTCCTGTCTACAAGTATAACAGAGTATCATTAATACTGTCAGGGATTGGTGCTTACCCATGGGAAGGGTCTCAGTATGGGCTGGCTTTTGGACGGCCATTCACTCAGTTTCTGCTCCATCTCCCTTTACTCAATTTCTTGTTGTCAGGATAAATTTTGGGTCAAAATTTTATAGGCAGGATGCTGTCTCTATCTCTCCATTGAGGTTCCTACTTGGCTACATGAGGTGACCTCTTCAGGCTTCATATTTGTAATTCTCTGAGTCACAGTTAAGAACAACCATATTGATTTCAGGGAGCATTCCATTTCCTATGCCTCTATAACTAAATATTTTAAATATTCAAGAATATCTTATAAATGAAATCAATGGCTTAGTATATCACTTTTCACAAATTAGAAATGTTTGTTGAGCTGAAATTCTTCTGCACATTAATTTTTTCCCTTGCTAATCTTCTTGGTTTCCCCTTACATTGAGATGGCTATTTGTGGAATTACCTTAAAGCAGTTGTAGAATGGGTAAGTCTTGGGCAGAAGACTGTCAATCTTGTCCCTAATTACCTATAGGAGCCTGAATTAGACCTTCATCACCTTAGGGTTTTGTGAAATCCTTTTACAGAGTTTGTGGTTCCTGATACTAAGGAAGATGGATTATGGATTCGGCAACCAGGCAGTATTCATTATCTGCTTTTCAGACTGAAGTACCTGGAGGAGTCTGCAAATTTTAGAGAAAGAAAGCAAATCAGCTGTCCAAGATACTTGTGCAAAATATTAGGGACTCAAATTGTAGGAGAATGCTTTTGATTAAATATTGCCTCCATCTAAACCCATGCAACTTAGAAATTATGATACTAAGAAATATTTTTTATACCTATAGCAATATATCTTCTAATGGCGCCCTAAATGTGCATCTTCAAATTATATCACATCTATATTTTAAATATTCTCCCCCAAATATAGGTTAAACAAAAGGTTAAGAAATAATTGTATGTTTGTGGTAATTATATGTATGTGTTCATACATATAATGTGTTCATATATGTCAATGTGATTTACAACTGGAACTGTAAAACTTTTTTATATTTGAAGATGCTCAATAAGAAACTTTGACCAATCTAACATGGTCTTCTTGGCTCCATGGTATAGAAAAAACAAGTTGCCTTTTGTATTACAAGAACATAAATGAGGTGAAACAAACAGAAGTAAAGCAGCTATTCATCTCTGGCAAGTATTGTAGCTGAGAAATAGAGACTATATACTCAATTATAGGCATATCAAGATTTTCATTATTTGGGCAAACATCCAAAGGCCCTGGCAAACAAAGGAACACAAAAACACATAGAGAATATATATATATATATATATATATATATATATATATATTTGAAGAAGTATGAATTTCTCAAACTAGATAAAGATGCATATAATACCAGATAAGTAAAAGATTATTGAATTTATTACTGATAAACAAATCTTATATGTAAAGGACATAGTTTTCTGTATCACTGCAAATATATATAATATATAGCATATATACATATATATGTTTGTGTGCATGTCTATATGTGTATATCATATACACCCTACAATATATAGGAATAAAATATTTAGTAATAAAAGTCAGAAAAGGAGAATAGAAAGAAAGCTCTAGAAGTGTAAGAGAATGGCTGCTGCTGCTGCTGATAACTGAAATATACAAAGAAATGGCAATATAATAATCAGTATAAAAACTATATCAATGTATATACATCCTCTCTTTTCTTTCCTTAGATTTCTTAAACACAGAAACTTACATAAATTACTAATTATAGCAATATTAAATCAAGTTTACATAACATATGTATAAAAGGGCATATCAATGATTCCTTTGTGGTATGTGAATTGACCTCTGAAAATGATTCACTATGCTTTTGTTCCAGAAAATACTAGAAAATTTTGCCTGTCATAAAGTTAAAATATTCATTTTAGCATTAAGGACATCTGTGTCTCTACTCAAGCTATAAAGTGTGTGTATGTATATATATATACATACACATATATATATACACACATATATATATATATATACACACACACACACACACACACACACACACATATATATATATATATATATATATATATATATAT
>JADRCC010303629.1:0-11166 GCA_019843855.1 Hylomyscus alleni | reverse complement strand
TGGGACCAATCCCCACACTACAGACATAAATAAATAAATAAATAAATAAATAATAAATAAATGTAATTTTAAAAAGTCAATTTTATTACATTTATTTGTGTGTGTGTGTGCATGCATATGTGTTTATGCACACACATGCATGTGTCAGTCAGGGGGAAACCATTAGGAATTCTTTTTCTCTAGCTGTGTGGGTCCCAGGGACTGCATTTAAGTGGTCAATCTTGGTGGCAAATGCCTTTAGCTGTTGAGCCACCTCAGAATACTGAGCACCTCTTCATTTGTCTGTATATTCTTTTACTTATTTCATCAGACTTTATTCAGATATATTTTTTGTTAGTTTTTGCTGGAATATTCATTTGGGGTTATTATTATAAATAATGTTTTATTTTAATATGTTTTTCCCAGTTGCTCATTGCCAGAATATAGGAGAGCAATTTATTTTTGTTTATTAAAACTAGTACCCTAAAACCTTGTTTTAATTGTTTATTGGTTCCAAGGAAGGTGTTTGTTGTTGAGGGTGATGGTGTTGGTTCTTTGAGAGTTTCTGTATAAAGCAGTGGTTCTCTGCGTGTGTATGGATTGTGACCCCTCTAGAAGGTTGAATGACCTTTTCATAGGAGTTAACTAAGACCATTAGAAAACACAGATATTTACATTATGACTCATAATAGTAGCAAAATTACAGTTATGAAGTAACAATGAAAATAATTTTATGGTTGGAGGTCATTACGACGTGAGGAACTGTATCAGAGGGTTGCACACTAGGAAGGTTGAGAACCACTAGTATAAAGCACCAAGCCTTTGCAAAGATTTTTATTTTTCCATTTTGTTTCCCTTTTCGTGGTGACACAATGCCTAGCACTTCTTGGATAAAAATAGTGAAGCGGTTATGTCTCTGATTTTCCCAAGTCTTTGAAAGAAACTTCCAATTGGGGTGTGTGTGTGTGTGTGTGTGTGTGTGTGTGTGTGTATTATGAATATATTAATTATAGTTTTTTGCATGCTCTTCAGTAGGTTAAGAGAGTTCCTCTCTATTCCAAATTTTCTGGAAATCTATTGTGGATGGGCATTATATTTTGTCAAATGCTTTTCTTGCATCTCTTGACATGATCATCTGACCATGTGATCTGCTATGTTAATTGTATTTTGGATATCACCCCCCCCCATTACATCTGGAGTAAATCCTACTTTGTCACAGGGTATAATTCCTTTTATATATTGTTGGTTTTTGCTTGATAGTGTTTTGTTAATGATTTTTGTGTAAAAGGTTCGTGAAGCTGTGGTTTTCTCTTTTTAAAGTGTCTTTGGCAGGACATAGCATTAGGGCATTTCTGGCCTCTTGAAATGAATTAGGAAGTGTTTTCTCAGCTTCTTTTTTACAGAACAGATTGCAGAGAATTGGTATTATTCCTTTTCTAAAGTGTTTCATCATAGAGTCTGCCACCAAGCCATTCTTGGCCTGCTATTTTCTGTTTTAGAAGGTTACTAAGTATGGGTTCAATTTATTTTATGGATGTGGGTCTATTCAGATGATCTGTTGTTGTTGTTGTTGTTGAATGTCTCAAGATGTGCCTTTTAAGAAATTAGTTGGCTTCATCTAAGCTTCCTGTTGGTAGATATAGAGTTCCTGGTAGTAGACCTTTATTTTCTTTTCCAAAGCCTATGAAGTCTCAGCCATGTTGAAACCATCAATTCATTCATTCATTCAAAAAGTATGCTTTGGTTATTTACTATTAAGAAAATTTTCCAGCTGTACTACCTGTAATTCAAGTATTTAAGAAGATATAGCTAGAGGAATGCCAGGAGTTGCAGGCTAGCTTGGGCTACATGTAGACTTTAGCTCATAAAATCAAAAATAATCCACACGTATTTATCGAATGCCTATTATGTGCCAAGAACTGTGCTATAGCTCACGGTAGTGTGGCACTGATTTCTTGGAACTTACATTCTCATGAGGAAGATCAACATTGAATCAATAAAAAATAGACACATCTACAAACTGCTGTTGCAGTTAGGGCTGACAAAGAAAAAAATAGTATGAGAAAGAGCTTCTTTAGCAAGTGTGGGAAGGGAAGAGCCTTTCTAAGGAGGTGACATTTTAGCTGAGAACTAAAAACTGAGAAAGTCTAGCCATGTTCAAAAAAAAAAAAGTCTGGGAAAAAGCATTCCAAACAAAGTAGCCACATAAGCAGGCACTCAATAAAAAGAAGGGCTTCTCATGTGGGAAGAAACGAGATATATCCAGTTGCTCAGAGCCCATGTGAAGTCCTTCCTTTTATGGACACTAGTCTCCAGGGAGATATGAGAAGTGGCCAAGGGTCAGATCCTGTAGGACTTTATAAGCCATGATGAGGAGTTTGAATTCCACTCTAAGTTAAACAAAATTTCAAAGGTTTTTAAGCACGAGAGTGACGTGGTATAATTTACAGTTCTCAAAGATCATTGTTAGATCTTCCCCTACCGCTAAGAGGAAATAAGGCAGAAGAGAGCAAGTGTGAGGGCACAGAACCCAAGAGGTACTGTAGTAGTCTACTCAGGAGGAGCTGAGTGCCTAAACTCGGGCAAAAGGGCAGTGACAGTTAAAATGGAAAGACATAAGACAGAGTGAATGAGAATTTACTTTTGCCAGGCACAAGTCTGGGTGTTTACAAGCAGAATTTATTGGGCAATCTCACTGACTTTATTCAGCCTTGGGAACTTGCCTTCCTCCACTTTCAGTTTGAGATATTCTTCCTTGAGAATATCAGTTTCACAGGAGCCACAAAACTAGCCTATTGGATCCTTGTCT
Source organism: Hylomyscus alleni (assembly GCA_019843855.1). NCBI lineage: Eukaryota > Metazoa > Chordata > Mammalia > Rodentia > Muridae > Hylomyscus > Hylomyscus alleni. The sequence continues at coordinate 8,378 of JADRCC010303629.1, read as the reverse complement.
TATCCCAATAAGCTATGAGAGTGACTATTACAGTTCCCCAGGCCTATCAGCAGCATATGGTTCAACGTACCATAGTCTCCATTCCAAACAGGTGTTTCTACAGTCTGGGCACACTCTAATACATACATACTATGAGGATCATTGTTCTCATCTTTCCCAGGTGGGTGACATTTAGAATGATTATTGTTCAGCAGTACTCCGGATTCTACTAAATGGTATGACAGAGGGAAGAACTTTGACTATCAGGGTGATTAGGAAGTGGAATGGATTGGCAGAGGAGGTTATAAAGGTTCCTTCAGCCGGACAAGCTGCTGAAATATGAAGACGTTATATAGCAACGTGAGCAGCATCTCTATATTCTAAAGAAAAAGCAATTCAAGTGACAAGGGAAGTAAGGTGAAAGGATGCTGCCAATGCTAGGTCATGGGTGGCTGCCAGACAATGCAAGTCAGGACTACAGCCTAGATGGGCCAGCAGGTAAGTAGGAAAACCTGAGACCAAATTACCAGGATCTAGTTACAGTGAAGTATGAAGATAAAGCAAAGGTCTGAATTCAGTGTAAAGCCACACTGGAGGCAGGGTACAGAGCTGAATGTGTAGTCAAGAGTGAAGCTGCAGAGACGGGAGGCAGGCAGGAGAACTAAATCGTGTCAGGAGAAAAATCTTTCTAATGATGTTGGTCTGTGGCTGGGCTTTAAGCCAAGCAGAGTGAAATAGGTGGATATAAAATCAGAGGCAAAATAGATCTCTTGAACCAGAACACCATTGCTTGGCCACGGTATTTCAGTGCTTTCTGGAACCGGCACCCACCTGCCCTCTGTTGTTTTCAAGCTTTGCAGAGAGAGGCGATTTGACATCTTTTCCTGACTTCCACACAGTTCTCTGCCCTCTAGGGGATGCAGCCCTGCTGGATGATGCACTGTGTCTTGCGTTTCTGTGGTCAGTGAATGTCCTTGTGAGCTTGAATACTGGCTTCAAATAGAATCAAGTTCAAAATCAAAGAATTTCCTCTCTTCTCCCCCTGTCTACATATTGTCCTTCTTCAAAACACTCCACCAACCCAACTATTTCTCTGAGTCTCTCAGAGAGGTCTCTTGCATGGGTTCATTAGCAGAATCCTTTCACCTCCCCAGTGGCTTCCACCACCAACTCCCTGGGGATGATAATCTGCTGCTAAAGCTTCTAATGCCATAACAAAGGCATTGATGCATTGAGGTGGCTGCTGCTGCTGCTCCTGCTGCTGTCACAAAGCTGCCTCCCTCCCAACTGAAACTACTAAAGCTAGTGCTTCTGATGTGGTCTTCTGTATTCAATGCCCCACAGAGATTTTAGCGAACCTGTCCTTTAAACTGCTACTTACTCTTACAAAGCTCTTTCTACTTAGAACTTAGATTTGAGATTAGAGAGCTGGATCAGAAGATAACCAGGATAGAGGCCCCTGGTGGGCATTGTTTTGTTGGATGGATTTGTTTGTTTGCTTGCTTTTTAGTCTTCCCAGCAAGGTTTTCCACCCTCTTTCAATAGCTTATAGATTGTACTCCAGAACTTAAGGCGAAGTATGTGAACTACATTTAACCAATCATAGAATATTTTTTTTCTCCCAGCAACAGTGATTGCACTAAACAATGGTCACATGACCAAGAAAGAGCAATGAGAATTGCTTCTCAGATTACATCCGTTTTGGTTACTTTCTTGCATTGCTTTGGCAAAATGCTTGTCAAAAATAACTTAATGAGGCAGGGTTTATTTTAGCTCACAGTTTGATGGTATAGTTTATCATGGAGAGAGAGACAACATGGTGGCAGGAGCATCCATAGTCAGAAAGCAGAGAGAAATGAGTGCTGGTACCCAGTTTACTTTCTCCTTTTTATTCAGTCTGGAAGCCCAGCCTATAACATTGTTCCATGGGCGCTCAGATTCAGTTTTTCCTCCTCAGTTAAACCGCTTTGAAAACTCCCTCAAAGGTTCATGTGGAGGTGTGCCTCCTAGGTGATTCTAAACATAGTGATGTCCGCAATGACAACAACCAAAGAATCTGGGAAACAGAAATGGTTAATGGCAAGCTTTGGCTCCTGGGAGTCATGTCCCCTGCAATGCTAAGCAGTTTCCAACAAGAGAAATTAAACAAGTGGGAAAAGAGAAACAGAAATGAACAGAGAGGAAATACAGAAGCAGGGAATCCTAAAAGTACTCAGCTCTCAGCTCCTCAGCCCTAAGAGGAGCTCTGGGTGGTTGGTCCTCCTCCTCCTCCTTCTCCTCCTCCTCCTCCTCCTCCTCCTCCTCCTCTTTAGATTTATTCATTATTATATCTAAGTACACTGTAGCTGTCTTCAGACACACCAGAAGAAGGTGTCAGATCTCATTACGGATGGTTATGAGCCACCATGTGGTTGCTGGGATTTGAACTCAGGACCTTCGGAAGAGCAGTCAGTGCTCTTAACTGGTGAGCCATCTCTCCAGCTCCATGGGTGGCTTTTCTTTCTTCCAATCAGATATAATCCTTTCTGAGAGGCTCTTGGGCTACTCTAAGCAAATAGCTTCCCCGCAGGCTCACCTTTGCTACCTTCCAGAGACTCCAGAATTACATGAATATTAAGGTATATACATCTTAGGCTGCCAAAGTTGGATCAATCCATATAATCACTCATTGAACAAATACAGCCCTCTTGTTCCATATCAAACACAGTCATAGGAGATGAGAATATAGAAGTGAATGAAACAAAACTTTCTGTCCCTCTGAAGCTTGTGTTCTAATGAGAAATTGATATAAGTGAATGATTACATACGCATAATGTCATCTCATTAAGGCATGAATAAAAACAGAGCACACGTATATGACAGAAAGGAACAAGTTAGGGATATTGTTTTAGGTAGTCTGATCAAGGAAGGCGTCCTGTGGAATACACCAGACCTCAAGGAAGTGATATCACATGAAGAGTTGGGGAGCAGAAAAGTACTGAAGGCTAAAGAGTATGAAAGTGTGCAGGAGATCGGTGAAATAAGGTAAAGTATAGAAAGAGTGGTAGAGAGTTAGGCCAAAGAGGTAGTGAAGAGCCCAACTGAACAAGACTCCTGGAGGCTGGGCTACAAAGTGTACATTTTTCTAATTGTAATAGAGTCATTAGAGTATTTTGATGTAAGCACCGACTGGAACAGATTTACCATTTTAAGGTCACTTCCTGAATAGAGAATCAAGCAGGGAGGGTAAGAACGGACACAGGGGCTACAGAGCTGGTTCAGCGGGTAAAATCACTTGCTGCACAAGTCTAAGTTGGACCCCTGGCAGTGTTGTAAAAAGCCCAGCGTGGAGTGCATCTGTAATTCCACAGAACAGAAACCAGAGACTTAGCCTCAAAACAAAGCAGAGAGAGAGAGAGAGAGTGTGCACCTGTACCAATTCCCAAAGAGCTGTCCTCTGGCTTGGGCATGTGCACCATGGTACACACCTACCCTCTCCACATATACTAAGTAAATACATATTTTAAAGAGTGGAGACAACCCGAGATTATCGTATCGAGCCAATTACTTCAGTTTCAAAAATATAAATATAAATATTGGCTGTTTTCTCTCACTTGTGAATCTTAGATTAAGAATAGATATAAAAATTATGTATGTATATATAGCCAGAAAATAGAAGCAAACCTGGGAGAGGGAAGAAGAGGAATATAGGAGAGCAAAGTACAGGATATACTTGCATATAAACGCCCTTAAGGAACGCAGTACTATATACAATGAATATCTGATGTTTAAGCATTTAAGAATGGATGTCAGTGGGGAGAGCAGGTGAATGATTACTGTTTTGATCCAGGTTCAAAATGATGAGGCTAGCAACTAGGGGAAGCAGGTGGGCAGATTGAGTTCTTCAAACCTAAACTTAGATTTCAAAGGTACCGCCTGTTAAAACTAGTACTGTTTGCTCAAGGATGGCACATGAAAGATGAGTGAGTATCAGGGCGACTCCAGCCTTTTTGTCCTCAGTGATCAGGTGAGTCAGGAAGACACTTATCAAGGTGGTGAAGAACAGCGAAGTCACTAGGTTTGGAGATCAGGATCTGGTGAGCTTGAAATGCCAATTAAATATACAGGTAGTGATACAAAATCAGGAGAAGGAAATCTATGGGATACAAAGCAGTACAAAATGCTAGGATGAAAAGGAGGTACTTCGGAAACAAGAAATGTCCCATCCACCTGCATGCAGGGTGCATCATACTGTCAACAATTGCAGGAGAACGCATGTACTTATTTTAGTAGCTGGCCCATAGTAGGTGTTCAATATGGCCTTACTGAATCTCTTCAACACTATCGAAAGAGGGATCTGGTTAGAATGAGAGTCACATGAGTGGGACGGTGCATAGAATAAGCAAAGGAAAGATGTAGTAGCTATGAAGGGCAGGGATTTTATGACTATGCTTAGAGATAGAATAAGATGCAACTGAAGAAGAGAATTAAAAAGGAAGCACATCAAAGATTAAAGTTATCAGAAAGGAAAGGGTAGAGCTGAGCAAGTTTTGGCTGCCAGCTTTCTGGCCTGACTCCTGTCAACAGGGTGTGCAGCTATGTTGATGAAGGCCTTTTCTTGGCCCCGTGCAACAATAGAGTGGGCACAGAAGAAAACTTACTTTCAGCATTCAGAGGTCGTAAGCAGCCAGGAGTGAGGACAGTAGCCAGCCTTGATCAATGCAGAATTGATTTACAATTTAGTGCTTTTGTGTTTCAAAGTAAGATACCAGAAGAGGACAACTAGGCAGAGGGCAGATCTCACATTCCTTCTGCTAACACTGAGAATCTAATGGGAGGGAACCCATGTCCCTGCAAGGAGGATATATGGTCCTGGGAAAGGGTGACCTGGGAAAGGGCATGGCAAAGAGTAGGGCAAAGACCTAAAGGGAAGGCCGGGGAAGTGATAGACAAAGAAATATGAAAAGAGGCTTATGCTCATAAAATGGAAATTGATGGACTAGGGCATGTGGACATTAAAAAGATCTTTAAGAGGCTTCAGGGAATGAAAGAATGAGGGTCAAGCAGACATGTCTGGCAGAACAGCTTCTTGACAAGCAGCTAGAGAAAGCCAATATATAAAAAGATGAGAAAGGATGGGCTTAAGCAGGGGGAGGCTGCGGCAGGACTTGCTGTCTGAATGTAAATCAAGAGTGTCAATTTTGTGTATACAAGACAATAAATACAGTCTTGTGAGAGCACAAAAATGTGATGGAATCTTCTTTTATACAAACAGGGCATTGGGACAATTGTGACTAAGCATTAGTGTGAACAGTGTGCTATAGGCACCCCTGTTCTCTAAACTCAAAGATAACTGATTTGAGGGTAAGGTGTGTTACTGGTATTACGATTATAACTGTGTTGCTATCAAAATACAACACTTTTATTGGGTATGTATGTGTATATGTTTGTATGCATATATATGATACTATGCCGTGTGTGTCTGTCTCTGTGTGTGTGTGTAACATTAAGAAGTAAGAAACTAAAACGAACAAGCCACATTGAGGATTATCCAATCCATAAGAGGAGAAAATGCTTTCAAGGTAAAGAAACAGAATGAAATCAGAAAAGGAAGGGCAAAAGGCATGATTTCAGACATGCATTCCATGCAACTAGGACAATGCTGATGTATGTAGGTAGAGCAGAGTGGGGGCAGGGATAAGCACAAATTAAATAAAAGGTAGGAGATGGCCGGTGGGGAAAGGATAAAGATTACAGTGTGTATGTTAAAACGTGATAGTAATCGTTTATGGCATGGTGTTTGGTGACAGGAAATTAACTCTAAGGGCACAGAGCATTCTCACTCGTTTATAAAAGAAATCCTCACGGTGTTGCCTTCCTTGGAGCTTCTTAAAGATTAGTGCTTGTCTGTATAGATCTTGGATGAGCTAGGAAAGAGAGCCTGGATCAGCTTAGCTGTTTGTTTGTTTGTTTTGCTTTCTTCCTCTCCCAAACCTGGCCCCCGTCATTATTCAAACACCCGAGAACACCTCAGATGAAACTCTCTGGTAGGAACCTGGGTGGTGTCTTTTCTTGGCATGCATCTTACTTTAGTAACACACGACCAGCAATACAGATGCTCAGACTGAGGGGATAGGACATGGCAGACAATCATTGCAGTTTCAGAATGAGTGTGTTCTTGGGGGACAAGAGAGCATATCACCCACAGAGAAGTGCATTTCTTCAATGGCTCTGGAGAGGAAACCAACCCCAGGAGGAGACAGAGAGTGGAAGAAGCCAGAAAATCTACAGAATTGAAGAGCTACCAGTAAGAAAACCAAGGCTTACAGAAGCCCCCTGCCCCACAAAGAATTTATTACAATGGCTCTGAACCTTTCTAATGCTGCAACCCTTTAATAGAGATCCCCATATTGTGTCGACCCCCCAACCATAAAATTATTTTTGTTGCTACTCCATAATTGTAATATCTCTACATTTATGAATCTTAATGTAAACATCTATGGTTTTCAATGCCCTTAAGAAACTCCTGTCTTTGACGCCCCCAAAGGGTCGAAACACACAAGTTGAGAACTGCTTCATAATCTATGCTAAAATCTTCCTAATGAGAACAAAGACACAGGTGCTCTCTCTCTCCGTTGCTACTCTCCTTCATACCAACTGATGGCTGGGCTTGAGCTGAGGGGCAATACCCATGAAAGTTCTAGGAGGAGACCCAAGTTCATGCAAAATAAAAATGTGGGATTCTCCGGTTTAAAATTTAACAATTTTAAGAAAGCAGAGCATAAATCCAACCAGTTCTGGGGTTCGATTGTTTGCACAGGGTCTCATAGCCTAAGCTGGTCTGGGATTTGCTATGACTAGGACTTGCAGCCCTTCTGCCATCTACTTAGCCTATATCATATTCAAAATGTTATAATAGGATCTGCATAACAGCAAATGAAGATGAAGTATTAGAAGTATTAGTGACATTTGCAGATGTGTGTGAATGCCAATATCCATCTTTTACATGAGAGATGTTTCCTCTTTCATTTCCCTGGCCTGGTGTGGCTTTGGTTGAACCTCTGGGAAAAAAATGGAGGAAAAAGGCAAGGTGAGCTGTTTCCAGGCCTCTGTGCCTCCCAGCCTTGCTCTGCTCTAAAGATCCTCATTCTGGGCTTTCCTCCCAGCTCCCCTCCCTCCCAAATCTTTCCCTGAGCTCTTTAATGTTCTTTCCGCTTATTTGTCACCCCTTGTGGCAGCTATTAAACCAAATCCTTACTTTGAGAATTGGTAATTAAAGGGAAAGAATTAAGCATTTATCCTGCCTTTCCAGTAGGAACTATATTTCAGTATAATCAAATCGCCATAGTTTTGCTCTTTATTTATTTAACACTTACATAGCATTTACCAGGCAGCAGGCCTTATTCTGATAGCTCTACCAGTATTACCTCTTTCTCATTCTCGTACCAACCACAGTTTACAGATAAGGAACTGAAGCCCTGAGGAATAATAACACTGGCAGCAAGAGATGGGACTAAGATTCAAATTCAGACAGTTGCCAAAATCCATGCTCTTCCAGATGCGCTAAGTCACTGTTTGTATGAGGTAAGTTCTACTTTTCTACTTTCATGACCATGCTGGCTAGTAAATTCACACTGACCAAGTTTTCAAAAGCTATTTTAGTAGCCGAGGATACTGCCCAGTATCCTTAATTAATATACATGAGGCCCTAGGTTAAAATTCCCAGCACTGAAGTAATAATCATTTTTTTAAGCCTAACATGAATTCAGACAAGAGTTGTCAGATAAAATTAAAATTGTTAGGTGAGTGAATAACTTGGTGGGGAGTGGGTCAGAAGCTACTAACTTACCAGCACAGACTCCTTCCTGATGGCCAGGAGGAACCCTACAGAGGATTGGGAGAATGGATAAAATGCTTGCTGCCCAGACAGGAGGCCTTGCATGTGGATCCTCTGCACCCAGGTGTTATTGTATACGCCTGCAAACCCAGCACTGGGAGCGCATGACAAGAGGATCTCACTGGCCACCCAGCCTATCCAAAATGGCAGGTTTAGTGAGAAACCCTGCCTCAGAAACTAAAGTGGAGAGAGGAAGATCATTGAGGTTGAAATCTGACCTCCACATGGACCCAACCCCAACATACACCATCACTAGCACCACCACTACCACCAGTCCAGCGTGATTAAGTCCCAGCTACTTACAGCAGTAACTCCCTTTAAAATACACACATTTGTTGGCTTTCATGTCTTCTGTTTTACTTAATGACTCCTCTGTGTTTCTTGCAACCACCTTCCAAACTGTGCATGATGGAACTCTTACCTCAAAGAGTATACTTTGAAGATGATTCAGACTAAACATACACACAGGCAGGCACACATACACACACACACACACACACACACACACACACACACACACACA
>JADRCC010303591.1:0-12729 GCA_019843855.1 Hylomyscus alleni | reverse complement strand
CACAAACTTATTCATTCATTGTCCATAAGGTTTCAAGCATGCTAAACACATATGCTACATACTACTTAACTATCTTTCAACCCCAAGTATCCTAATATTTAACGGTACCTTTCAGACACATCAGGATGTGGCTGAGTGGGAAGAGAAGCCGATTCCCCTGATATTCCTGCTGCCTGCAGAGATGATGACGGCTGTCCTCCTAGCTGGCCACTCTGAACCGTACTTGCTTGTGCAGACATGGATCCTGTACCACTAGTGTTCATACTGCCAAAGGGTGGAAACGAAGGCAGTTTATTTGAGGATACTCCACTACTCATACTGGAAGATGATGAAGATGAAGTTGTGGTCAAAGTTGAATTAGCTGTGGCAACTGAAGTAGATATGGCAACACCTGAAGTCATTGTCATAGTGCTACTTGCCGCAGATGCTAAGGTGGCAGATGGAGCATTAGCGTTTCCAGTATTTGTCATCTGAGGTGCAGTAACCAAAGACTGATTTGGAGGGGCAACTAAATTTGGCTGGGAGAGCAGAGAGCTGTCCAACGGCTGAGAAGCAAGATATGGACCTAAAGAACAAAAACGGGTATTTAATTCTTGATTTCACTGACTTATTTTTATTCTACTATAGAAATAACAATGTAGCTGATACTTTTATGGCAATTATCTTCTCTTAATTGCTTTACTAACAGTGCAGCATGAACTAACTTTCTATTCCCTCCCAGAAAAAAAGTTTAAAATTTAACTATAAAAATAAACCCATATCTTCATTCAAATTTGAAATAGTAAGAAAATTCTATTTCCTGGGCGAAATTAAATGTAAACAAAAGCTGACAAGATGGCTCAGTGATTAAATTGATTCCCAGATACTACAAGGAGGAAAGAAAAAAAACAACCTTGCCAAGCAGTCCTGATTTTCACTGGTTCACAATGGCATAAATTCCAACACAAGTAATAAGTGTAAGAAAAAATTTGAATACATCAACAAATGTGTATCAGTATGTAGCAATTTTTCATCAAATCACTACAAGTATTGTTAAATCACAAGTTGAAGAAATACTGTCTAGATTGATAGCCAATTAAAATACGAAATGGAGGGATATTACCATGAGGCTCAATTTTCAGAAATGTCTAATTAGGTTCAGTAGTTGGCTTTGTATCTTTCTGGATTAAGTGTGAAGGAAGTCCACTGATATTTTAGAGTATAACAGAAAGATTTAAATAACAGTCACACTCTAAGCTACAGTGAGACTTTTTTGGTGTTGCAGAAGGTTACTTAGAAATTATTGGTATGCAAATTATTAACAAATCAAAAACAAATTATTTTAATGACAGGACTTTACTATGTGTGTAGCCCTGTTGTCCTGGAACTTGCTCTGTAGGTCACACTGGCCTCAAACTCACGGAGATCCTGACTGCCTCCGGAGTGCTGGAATCCCTGGCAAGAACCATGAGACTCCAGAGAAGCAGCGGGGAATAGTTTGGAACCAATAATGACTACTTCATAGCATGTCCATATACAGAGCCAGCAGACTGTCTATGGACAGTCAGACAGTGCATACATTAAGTCTGAAACCACAGCCTTTGCCACATCTACTCAGTTCTGACTTTGCAGGACAAAAGCAGGCAGAGACAAGTGTTTGAAAACATAGAGATGGCCATATGACACAAAGATTTTATTTTCAAAATTAGATGGTGAACCAACCCTGCTCACACTGCCCTTGTAGGATGAATACAAATTTAATACCTAAATCGTATCTGCAGACTTGTGCATACAGCTTCAATTTAGAAAATGCTTCATTGTTACCATCAGCTGCCTGAGAAAACCATTCTGTTACAAACTTTTCTGAAAGTTTCTTTGATGCAGTAGCTCCCACTTTCATGATCCCATCCGTCAACAGTCGAGAAATAGGTCTGTGTTGGCCCAATCGACAGGACTAAAATATATATACAAAAGGCAGAATTGGTGAATTTATCTCACTATTTGGATACAGATTATAAAATCCAAGCCCCTGACCCATTTAAAACAAGCCTATCACTTATAATTAACAACTGAGTTGGGCGGTGGTGGTGCACGCCTTTAATCCCAGCATTTGGGAGGCAGAGGCAGGTGGATTTCTGAGTTCAAGGCCGGCCTGGTCTACAGAGTGAGTTCTAGGACAGCCAGGGCTACTCAGAGAAACCCCGTCTCAAAAAAACAAAAAAAAAACCAAAAAAAAAAAAACAAAAAACAAAAAACAAAAACAACTGAGTTGAAACAGCATGGATAATTATAAAGACACTGGTTGTTTTTCTTTACAAATTTCCAGCTGCCTCTTTTTTTTAACATGGGGTCTCAGGTAACCCAAGCCATCCTCAAACTTGTTATGTAGCAGAAAGGATGAAATTCTGATCCTCCTGCCTCTACCTCTCAAATGCTGGGATTACAAACATATACCACCACTCCTGGTAATACATTTTTTTCCAAGACATAGTCTCCAGGCTGGCTTCGAGACTCTCCTGTTTCAGCTACCCAAATACATGTGAGTGACAGGTATGCAACACCACACTCAATATACCAAATTTACTTTAAATGGAACACATTTAAGCCCTTGATATATCCCTCTAATACTATGTTTTTCACTGTGACCCATGGAACCCATAAACACATACCTAACAAAGACTAGCAAAAATGTAGCAAGAATATAATTCGTTACTAAGACGACTGTCAACATCAGCATTCTTCATCAACCAGGAGAATCTCCCAATACATCTTAAAGTATAAATTATAAAATACCTACCTCATATATTGCAGTGAGATCTCTAAAAAAGCTTCTGGCTCCATTTAACAAAGCGTCATTCTCTGGACAGAGTACAACATAGGCTATATCTCTTTGAGATCCATAAGGTTCCAGCATAAGTTTCTCCCAGTAAGGGAGAGCAAATGGAGAAAGCACCAGAAAATCATAATCATAACCCAACAAAAACGTGGGGATCGGCAGTGGTTCCGGAGATTCATCAGTCCCTGAGTAATAAAGAAGGCAATCAGGAAGAAGCCAATTCACGCCATCCTCTTTATTTCCAAAATTAATTAGGAAAATATTAAAGACAGAAACATGAAAATCAAGCAACAACATTTTCAGAATTAAAAATATCCTTAAGTGGTCACTTTAAAATATTTACTGCTCTTTTACTTGAGATGGGTTTTTGTTCGACAGCCCAGTCTGGTCTTGAACTTGTAACAATTCTCCTTTTCTCAGCTGTTAAATGCTCAAAGTATAGGCATTAAGTTACCACACCTGGCATGAAATGACTTAATAGTAAACAAATTTATAATTGATATCATGGAGTTATTTACCATGAAAAAGGACTTATAACTCTGTGAGAAAATCATCAGATATACTATACGTTATACAGAAATGAACAATACTATATATTTTACTTAAAACTGAATTAAAAAGGTAGATCTCAGGTTAAATGTTCTTAGCACAATATATTATTAGGAAAAAAAAAGACAAATTACCATATTTTAAAAGCACATGTAAAGCACATGAACAAAGACAAAAACCAGTGTTTGATCTCTTAAAAGAAAGTAGCCTGAATAGCAAGAAATAACTGCAGCACTACATCCTAGGTACTGTCTATACTGATTTTCACATACACCATATACTGACAGACACTGTTGTTAAACTCATTTTAAACATGAGAAACAGGAACGGGAAAGGTAGACAACTTATCCAGCATCATAAGAGAAGCCACTGTAGGGATCTGAACGCAGGAAACCACTCTCAGCCTGATAATCGACTGGAAAGTCTGAGATAGCAAATATTTATCTGATTAAGTTTAAATTGATACAGCTGAGTATAATTCAGCAATATAAATTTTAAACTACACACATGATTTAAGCCAAGCATAAACAAATCACTGAAAATAGTTGGAATGATGGAATATGGATAGAATGATGAGTAATGAAGGAAATACTTTTTATGTCTATAGATAATATATTGGTAAAATACACACAGAAATAATCTTCAAAATCAGGTGCTGAAATAAACTCTGGTTTTGAGAAAAATGTAAAGTTTATACTAAAAAGTATCAATAATTTTAACTTTTCATAGACTATCAATTTTTATAACATTTAAATCATTCAGCCATTAATAAAACAGAAAAATACAAGGAATCTACTACTATGTACAATGAGTCCTGAAGCCGCAGGGAACGTTAATGCTAACAGCTCTCACTCCAGAGCTGCGGGAGGGTTTGGTAAATGCCTATTGTGTGAGGCTCTGGTTCAATCCCAATAGTCTACAAAACACAACCAGCTAGCATCCAAATACACTTAAGTGCTACAGCAGAGACAGTGTTTCAGCCATCTGAGAGTCTCCTCCTTACAGGTGAGCACAAGTCAACATACACCAACTAAGTGTTCATTGACTGCTTTTGTCATACCTGCAAATTTCTGTTTTTGTCCAAACTTTTTATGTGGAAAATCTTACGTTTTTAAAAAAGTATTAGCCTCTATTATTTGACCAAAGTCTTTCATCTCACTCAATTTAGAACTGAAGTTATTCGAGTTTTACAAAAATCATCACTCTTCCTTCAGATAAAATCATACTGGATGTCAAGCATGTACAGACAGTGCAGCTACTCATGCTCACATGAGATTAAAGAACCCAGGAAAACTACATGCTACAAATGTAGAAAGGTGGGCTAGAATTAGAACTGGATCATAGTACACTAAAATATTTAGGAACTAATGTACTTATTCAAGCTGGGCACATACCTGAGAACAGACATAAATCAGTCATTATCTAGCACAACACACAACTTACCATAAGAGCCTCGGCCAGCCATTTTATGAAATTGTTGCCATGTGAGAGGACCTTGAACCCCCCAAGGCCTCACTGTTCTTTTTTTCTGAATAGCATCTTGAAGAACTGGCTGAAGAGAAAGGAGCATCCGAAGTATATCTTGTGAACACTGCACACTCGCATCTACAATCATTAAAAAAGTGAGTAAAAAATGCTTTTTAGTGACATAGACTTTAGAGTTAAACAGAAATACACTGAGGTATTTTAACTGTTCATTATAAATCTAAATATCTGCATACACAGAAAACTCTATAAAACCTTTCGGAAGTCAGATGTAGTGGTACATATGTATAATCCCTGAACTCAGACAGACAGACTGAGAGAAAAAGGAAAGGGAGGGCTGGTGGGCAGGCAGAGGCAGATGGGATCTCTGCCAGCCTGATCTACAGAGCGAAATCCACCTGCGTCTGCCTCTGCCTCCCAAGTGCTGGGGTTGAAGGCATGCACCACCGATGCCTGGCTGTGAAAATATTTTCAAACCAGAAACCAATAAAGGATTTTCATCCACAGTGCATAAAGAACTCTTACAGATCAATAAATTAAAAAACAAGAATGAAATACGAGTTTAAAAAACCAAAAAGTAAAATTTCAAAACTGGTGAAGCTGAAGGCTCACCAGGTGCCCAGGCGGGGCTGTGGGACCAGATGCTGCTGCTTCACACTCAACACTTCAGTCCTACGCCCCAGTAAAGCAAAGGGCCTTAAGAAGCATTTCTCCTAAGATATGCAAGTGGTATCTATCAAAAGACACTGAACATCATTCATCATTAGGGGAATTCAAAGCCAAACCGCAAGAAACCACTTCATAACCACCAGGATGTCCTCAATAAAAACTAGATTGCAAGTATTGGTGTGGTTTTGGAAAAGTGGAACCATCCAATGTTAAAATTTAAAAGTAGTACAGATGTTTTGAGTAGTATTAGTTCCATGACCCAGGAAATCTAAGGATGATAGAAACAAAAGCATACATAAAATCGTACACACATCTTCACAGAAGCCAAAGTGCATTCAATTCAAATGTCCAATTTGAAGATTTTAAAAAAGGTATACCACTATATAATAATGGAATACTGTGTCATTAAAATATATGCTTAAGAACTCTGAAAACAATGTGAACGGAAGGGGAAAAAAGTCAGGGGCTGAAGACAGGGCTCACAAATTAAGAGCACTGGCTGCTTTTCCAGAGAACCCAGGTTCTATTCCCAGCACCCACCTGGCAGCTGACAACTGTCTGTAAGTCCAGCTCCAGAGGTCTCAACACCCTCACACAGACATGTATATGAGGGCAAAACACCAATCAACATAAAATAAAAATAAACTAAAAAAAATTTTTTAAGTCACAGAAGCCCAGATATTGTACTATTCAATTTATATATAATGTGCCAAAATTCCCATCTATACAGACAAAACCCTAACTGGGCAAATTAATGGTTGCTTACAGCTCCAAGAAAAGGATGGGTAAAAATAGCAAATAACTACTAAGTATGGGTTATTACTTTTGGAGTGACACAAATGTTCCAAAATTGTTTTACAATTGGTTACAACAATTGGTTGACTGTATATTTTATATAGATGAATCATATGCTATGTTTATAAAAGTTTTTCTTATGGGATCAAGAGGTGCTCGGACAGTGACAATGGGAAAATTAAGAGCAATTTTTTTTATCTTGAACAGTAAGTTGCCACTTAAATATACAAACTATCTTATAGATTTTTTTCTCTCTCTCCTGCAATAATAAGGATTAAACCCAAGACAACATATGTCAGTCAATTGCTCTCCACAGAGATACATTCTCAACCTACTTCACAGACTTTTAAATTAATTTGATTAAGTATTCATATTCAACTATTCTCAGTGTTGGAACTTGCATGAGGTGGACTTAAGGGATAAGAGATCGATCAATAAATTCTATTGCATGCGTAAGAAAGAAATAAGCAAATACTATGAAAAATGCAGAACATAACATCTAACAAGAGTTAAAGAAGACAAGAAAGAACCCAAGTTAAACATGAGGGAGGAAGGTGTCCAAGGCAGATGGTACAACCCACAGGCCCTGATGAACAGGTCCTAATTTTGTACATATATATACTCACAATGTTATACTTTAATCAGAGTATAATGTGCACCAAGTAAAACTTAAGTATTTAAGTTTTGGCAAAGAGGTAATCCCAATAAACTAATAATACAGAGCTCCCCTGAGGCTATTTGCTGCTGTTGGAGTGAGTAACCCTATGTGCCAGGTGCTCACTGAATGCTTCAACTTGCTCTTCCCTGTAGTATAATAAATTAGATGAATCTTGATATTGTCATAAATAATAATGAGCCCATAAGTGGTCCTCTTGCTTTATTTCACAAATTACTTTTAATATCATGATGAAAATAATTATGAGTTGTAATCTCATTGCCAAAAAACTTTTTGTTGAGAAAGAATCTCTCTATAAAGTACTAGCTGTCCTGAAACTCAGAGATCACCTGTCTCTGCCTCCTGAGTGCTGGAATTGAAAACATGCACCACCAATCCAAAGAAGTTCTACACTTCCTCACACCCTATTAAACGCCTCCTTCTGTTCTATCCCTACACCTTTTCATACATGGGTAAATCTCAAGAAATAACCAGCGCCCTGAGTTTTATGTGCAAATAAACAACACATTTACTTTTGCTTGTTTCAGAACTACATTAAAAGTAACGCTTCAACTGGGGTGGTGAGATGTTCCACTGGGTAAAGGCACTTGCAGCTAAGCCTAAAGACTTCACTGAATGGAAAGATAAGCAACTCCTGCAAGCATCCTCTGCCTTCAACATGTAACATGGCATGTGTGTGTGCATATCCGCACACACAGAAAACACACACAATGTAAAAAAGAAAAAGAAAAACATACCTGTTACTAGTCTTTAGAATTATTCTGACCTCACCCTCAAACTACTATTGCTATAATTAATCTATAATTCATCTATTATATGCAATCAAATTTACATAATTTTCTCCAATTTCAGGGCTTGTTAATATTCTGTCTATACTACAGTAATTAATAATAGGAATTTTCTATCAATAAGAATTTGGATTATCTTTTACTTCTGATTATAATTTTAGTTATCTTAGTGGCTAAGAACAATTAAAATGTAGACTATCTCCATAGCTCCCACAAATACCAAATACAAAGCCCACTATCTGAAAATGGCTGAATTGGTACCACATAAGATGTATTATGTTTACATGAATGAATGTTAAATCAAATCAAATGCTAGCTTTATTTCATTAGTAAATAAAGTGAGTTGAGGATATAGTTCAGTTATAAATTACTGGTCTAGCATACACAAGATCCTGGGTGTGGAGGGATTTTAATCCAGCAACATGGCTGGCTTCTCTGACTGGAATAGAGACAAATCCTTAGTACACATCTTTAATGAAGGTAAAGTTAGTTTGTAGATGAAAGTGATGACTAACTGAGTGGCAGACAAAGTGATGAATCAGAGAACGATTTGACAGAATAGGATATGCTCAACTCTCACAAGAAGAGAGAGGGAAGGAAGCTACTTGAGGAAGCAGTTCAGAGAGAGAGAAAAAGGAGGCAGTTTTACCAGGAGGGTTTTACAGAGACAGGTTGAAGAGAGAACAAGCTAGACATGGATGAAGACAGAGCAAGTCCAAGAACGAAAAGGAACCAGAAGATAAGAACACATTGCCAATGTTAGTTTGAGGACAAATGGAGCAATTCAGAGACTGAGGGAGAAGTCAAATTGAATCAGTCAGCTTAGAGAGGAGTTTAAGCCAGAACAGCTGAGTTGAACTAGCAAGTCACAGCTCAGAAAGAACTAGAAAAGATTTATTCAGCAGTAAGTTTCAGAGGCTGAAAACATTCTAGGCCTAAATAAGATTGTACAGAGACTAGAAGCCTTTAGGATTTGGCCTAGGTTAGTAGACAGAGGCAGGAAGCTTCAGAGACTACAATTACATCAGGAGAATAAAAGTTACTTTTACACTTGGGTTCAACACACACACACACACACACACTACAGATAAAGAACTAAAGATAATATATTACTTTTTCAAAGACATCATTAGTAATGAGTGACAAAACTGATTATCTCCAGAGTTTGCTTTAGAAGATCATAGAGAATCTGCAAATGTGCATTTCTAACAAAGTGGTGCTGTGTGAGCTGCTAGTGTGTGCACTAAGACATCAGCATCAAACGACCCCGTCACTGTCTCCTGCTGCTTTCACCCACCAGTACAAAAGACATCACTAAGAACAGTCACTTCCACTCCTCTTGTCCAAAGAAATACCATCTTCTTGTTGAGATGGACATGTTCCTATATAAAGGTCTATCTACACTCCTACTTGGAATGTATTCCATTACCCTTCACTTATTTAATGACTTTGCTCCTACAATGGCACCTTTTGTTCCATGGTAAATCTTCCCATGGAAGGTTAGCCTGGAGAGGGAGTGAGTTACCAGTTAGGAAGATTATGTTCTAGAGGTCTGCATAGTAACATGATGAGCACAGCTAATATTACTGTATTCTATACTTTAAAATTGCTAAAAGATTTTAAGTGTCACTACAAAAAAAGTGATAGATAAGCTATCATATATTCATATAGCAAAATACCACACTTACTCAATTATATGAAATTATTGTCAATTTAAATTTTTTAACCTAGATAGAATCACTTTCCATGTACAAATGTGTGTATATGTGTATGTGTGTATATGTACATATACAATTATTATATGTTAACCCTAACATAAAAAACTATTTATACCAATGTCTCCTAAATTTCAAGTTTGTTTCTCACTTCCTCACACTCACTCTAATCAGGTTGACCAGAAATGATTATCTAGGCCACATCCAGTGGTCTTGTCACATTGTCCCTTTATGAAGACATTATTTATACATACAATCGCTCTCCTCAAATACTCTTATATGTGAGCAATCACCTCCTTGCTCCCTCGCAGCCTCCTTCCTCCTCTTTCCCCAGAACTGCCCACCCAGCTCCAGCCTTTGAAAAGAAAGGGCCTCATATATTCCAGGGTGGCCATGAACTTACTATGTAGCCAAAGATCACTTTGAATTTATGATTCTTTCCTACACTTTCCCAGTGCTGGTATCACAGATGTGCACCACACCTGACTTTCCACAGTATTTAATACTGATAACCCACATACAAAGATGTTCCAGAGCCATCAGTCTTCTGAATCTTAACCTCCAAATGTATGCCTGCATTTCTCTGCAGTAGTATCAGCATTCCGTGCTTAACGCTTCATCTTTTCTTAAGTGGATCAGCACACTCTGTAGGTCTGCGTCTCCATCTACTCTAGAACCTACTACTACTATTTCTATGGCTTCCAGTCTTTTAAAAGCTGCCACCTTCACTGACTGACTATTTTCTACTGAAAGTTACTGCTTCTACTCTCAGCTTCCCTCACTTCCTATCCCAGTGATTTTTTTTTAAAGCTAAAAAGACAAAATGGTGTTACTTTCCAATTAAGAATCATTCCCAAGGCATTTCAAATAAATGCTAAAGTCATGGCCTAAAAACCCACACCCAGAACCAGGGTAAGTAAGAGTATCTGCTGTCAAGCCTTGCAGCCTGAGTTCAATACTTGAACCAACATGATACGAAGAAAGAACCAACTCCCTCCAAGTATCCTCTGACTTCAACACATTTTCCACAGCACACATGTGCACCCAAACCAAACACGGAAGTGCTCACAGACAATTTAAGAAGTGTTTGGGACGACTCTTACACTCCACCGTGTATCGGTCTGACCATCACTCACATACTTAACACTACCTATGTTTCTAAACCTTACCAAGAGAACTCTGTCCTCAAGGACTTGAAACCACATTGTCTACTAACTTTCTCCCACCAGTTAAATTAGTCTGCACACTTTTCCCACTTCAAGTAGTCCTCTCTATAAATGTTCCTCACCCTCACTAACATCTCTGACCATATTTCTAAAACAGCACATAAGGTTCCTGCCATGCAAACATGCTTTTTGCCCAGTTTTCTCTTCCACGTACTTGTAACTGGTATGTAATGCAAGTATATACTTTTGTTGTTGTTATGTAACTGTCTCCTCCATTAACTCATAGGCTCAAAAGGACAGGGATTCTCACCTAGGCAGTCAGTGCCCTGTGAATGAAAAACCTGATCCACAGGGGGTGGGGCCTACAAGATAGATGCTATATCTCAACTCCACACACACATGCAATCTCATGCACCCACATACACAAGGAAAAACAAACAAAACAAATCAATTAAAAATTCAAAACCAGGGGGCTGGTGAGATGGCTCAGCGGGTAAGAGCACTGACTGCTCTTCTGAAGGTCCTGAGTTCGGATCCCAGCAACCACATGGTAGCTCACAACCACCTGTAATGAGATCTGACACCCTCTTCTGGTGCATCTGAAGACAGCTACAGTGAATTGGGCCGGACCGAGAGGGGCCATCTGTACAGCTACAGTATACTCATACACATAAAATAAATAAAATAAATCTTTAAAATAAAATAAAGGTAGGGGGTCTCTTGAACATTAAATATCCATATGTAAGAGTTATTAAAAAAAAAATCAAAACCAAAGACTGCTGTGACTGTTCAACAGTGAGCATGATTACTGAGCATAAACAAGGTGCTCTGTAAGTATTTAATGAGATAGCCCAGGCATAGCTCTATAGCGGAGTCAAAGTACCTCAAAAGACAAATTAGATGGCTGCAAGAAACAATCACTAATTTTCTGCCTACTAACATGCAACATGCCTTTTACATTTCTATGTAAGTATATAATTAAAGATATACAATAACATTTTTATTGCTAAAACTCATCTAAACAGCTAATAAATCTCACTTTAGGTAACAATCTTGTTTGTTTTTCTGAGACAGGGTCTCATACAGCTTTGGCTATCCTGATACTCCATATGTAGACAAGGCTGATTTCCAACTCAAAGAGATCTGCCAAACAATGCTGAGATTAAAGGCAGGAGCCACCACACCCAGCATGTAGCTGTCTTTAACTGAGGGTTAAGTCCAAACTTCAGCATCTCTATCTGGCCTACATGCTTCTGATAAGTTACCCAACCCACCCCACCCCACCCCACCTCACCCAGGAAAAAAAGCCAACGTCAAATTCCTGAAAAACTATTCCTTTCACAAACTTACCATTTTGCTTGGCCCATGGGTGTAAGCATGAGCTTCTGACAAGTGCTTCATCAACTTTTCCTCCTGACATATTATCCATGAACTGACGCCCATGTTCTAAGGCGAGGCAGCAGTCACTGCAACAGTCCCGCTCCTCAGCACGCACCCAGTTGTTACTCAGACCCACTTTGGGAAAAGGATCTTGGTCTGCTGCTCCAAAGGGGGAAAATAAATTAGTGCATTGATCTTGCAGCAGTAATATTAACTCATCAGGCACCTTTTCAGATTCCTTTAGGGCTCCATTAACAGTGTCCACAGAGGAAGCTCTGAGAGCTTCAAAACGTTTTTCTGCTTCTTTCCCACAGTCTGTATTACGTCCTATGATGTCAAGTTCATCTTCAAGAAATAATCCTGAATTATTTCCAAATTTTCGGTTCATGACAGCACTGAAGCCACAGGTACATCGATACTGTGCTTCTTGAGTTGGGTCTGGAATGTAAACTCCAACATCGGCACCCTTGATATTCATGTTGCAGACACAAATACAGCAACTATCAAAATTACAGTCTTTAAACAAATTCATTACTGATTCTGAAAGGATGAGGTTTACATAAAGACTGTGGGCTTCAGGGATGGAAGGAACAGTTGCAGGTTCAACAGAATTGAGGGGTCTGCATGTAGATGGGGTGGAAGCTGGTGAATACAAGTCTGAATTCTCGTACTTGACTGAACCTTGAGCACT
>JADRCC010303582.1:0-14738 GCA_019843855.1 Hylomyscus alleni | reverse complement strand
CCCCCCCCCCCGGGGTACCCTGACCTGCATGGATAAGAAGCACGAGACATCCGCCCCTTCCTAAATGACTTTGAATCAGGCCTTTAGTTTATTTACTTTGAAGGAAAGTTACATTAGGTAAGGGGAAGACGAAACAAAACGTTACAAGAGATTAAAAGGGAGGAGGAACAACCTTTATGCTGAGTGAATGTTAATTGCTACTAAGTCCTGAGCCTAGATAAACCCATGCCAGTATTAATGAACAAATCTTAGACCCCAGAGCAGATAAGCTTCTAAGCAAAACCCCAAGGCAAAGCTGTCTTCCCTAAGCTAGTGGGGTAAAAAGCAAACTGCCTCCCTAAGTAAAAATGTGCTTCCAAAAGTACCCCAAAGCATCCCAAGGCAAAATTGCCCTGCAGGTCCTCGGAGCAGCTGTCTTTTATAGACCTGAATGATGTCATAACTGTCACATAGCTAAAACTGTTTCTAATTGGTCAAGCCAAATGAGACACAGTTGGCCACGCCCCCAGCCTGTCAGTTGGGGCTTCTGAAGCTGCCAACTGCCACTTGGCTTTTGTCTTAAAGAGACATGCTCACTACAGGGACACACTGACACACTACAGCTTCCATGATGAGATGTTTTTTTATGTTGTGTTTTGTTTATTTTTTTAATTTCCTTTTTAGGGAGAGGATGCAAGAACAGAGAGCAGATACAAAGGGATGGGGAGATGTGTGAGATTGGGGTGCATGATGTGAAACTCCCAAAGGGTCAATAAAAAAAATTAAAAAAAAAACAAACCTTGCTCTTGCAGAGGACATAGGATCAGTCCCAGCACCACATGGTGGCTCACAACCATCTGTAACTGCAATTCCAGGGGATCTGGCTCTCTCTTGTGGCCTCCACGATACCAGGCCTGCATGTAGTGCACATACACACATGTAGGAAAACATTTACATGTAAAGGTAAATTAATCTTTTAAAAAATAAATGCACATAAGAAGGAAAGGAGGGGCAGGGGAGGAAGGGAGGGAGGGATTTATCCCTTCTAACTGTGGAAGGTACAGGTTGTGTCTAGATTTGTGCCACCATAAACATACATGGGCATTTTCATTTCAGACTCATACTGGCACAAGCCTGTTTTCCAAAGCTCCACATATCAAGTGCGGTATCTGGCCATGGAACTCACGGTCTAGCCCTAAGATGGACTCGGAGACCCTTGTCATCTCAACACAACCTCCCATCGGAGCTCTCGTTCCTACGTCACCACACACATACACCTTGAAAAAAAAATCCCGTTGACGGGAGGCAGGAGGATTTCTGAGTTCAAGGCCAGCTTGGTCTACAGAGTGAGTTCCAGGACAGCCAGGGCTACAGAGAAACCCTGCCTTGAAAAAAAAAAATCCCATTGACACCTCAGAAACCTACTCAGAGCCCTCGTGTCCAATTCAGAGTCCAGCTTATTTATTTACTTTTGCTACTGTATCCGTGCACACATAATGTGCTTAAGTGTGTGGGCACAGATTCACATATGCTATGGGTTTACGGCCGAAGATTAGAAATTGATTTCCTCCATTTATGTGGGCTTCAGACATGAAACTCGGATTGTCAAATCTGGGCAATACGTGTCATGGTCAGCTGAGCCATTCCAGCAGAGACCTCTCCAACCTCACCCTTTAGCACCCTTGTGTGGCTAGGTTCCACTTCCAGGCCTAGCACCGAGCTCGGCTGGCTTTGCTATTGACCAGAGCAGAACAGATGTCTCCTTAAGTGACCACAGCAGCAGCTGTCTCTGTCCCTCAGGATGGAGACTCCAGAGCACATGCTGCTGGCTTCCAGAGCACTCTGCCAGCCAAGCTCCAGGGACCTCCTAGGAAGCAGGCGACCTACCAGCACATCCATGCTTCTTGGCTCCTAGCTGAGTCCTGACCCAGGCTTGGCTTCGGGCTGACTCAAGTGCAAGACCATGCTAATTGGGTTCTGTTACTTTTGAAGATTAGGTCTCACTATGTAAACCCCGGCTAACTTTGAACTTTCAACCACCTTGCCTTCAGTCTCCCACCACACCTGGCCTAACTTCACATTTTGAGAAAGCCCATTGATTAAACAGGCAACAGTAGATGCAGACTGACCCCAAAGTAACATTTTTAAGCCAGGAAAAGAATAGCTTAGAACAGGGACATTTCTCTGAGGAAAGGGTGAGGTACAGGAATTATGAGACCCGTAACAAGATAACATTTGTTATCAAAGGGATACAGAGACAGACATCTGTAACAAAAGGAAAGACACTTGCAGAAACAGCAAAGGAGACCAAAGGTCACGGCAAAGATAACACTTGACGAAAGCAGAGTATGTATCCATGGTGACCCAGAATCAACAGTTGTGATGTTATCTGTGATGGACTGGAGAGAGGAAGCGTGGAGATGAGCTGAAAGGCTGATAAATGCTTTATCTGAGTTGGGAACACGGAGACAGAGATCTAGAAGGAGGAGAGTAAGCACAGCAAATGATCGAAGGAGTTAATGTAATTCTAAGATGAGAGCGGGCATTCTGGGTAACCAGTTATTCTACTAAGTACAGAGGGAGCGAATGCAAACATCTAGAATACAAATATTGGGCTGAAGATGTCCCTAATGGTAAAGTGTTTGCCTAATGTGCTTGAGACTGACTCTAGACTCCAGCCCCAGTCCCACAACAATAACCAAAGTTAGTTAACTGATTAAAATAAACCCAGAATAAAATATAAATATTGACTGTTTTAAAAAAAAAATAAACAGTCGGGCTGGAGAGTTGGCTCAGCAGTTAGAGCACCGACTGCTCTTCTGGAGGTCCTGAGTTCAAATCTCAGCGACCACACGGTGACTCACAACCATCTGTAATGAGATTGGATGCCCTCTTCTGGTGTGTATGAAGACAGTGACAGTGTACTTACATAAATTTATTTATTTAGTAAATAAATCTTTTTTTAAAAAGTCCCGATCCTCATAGGAAAAGAGGCTGACAGCTTGCTCTCTCTGGAGTAGCCAGGCCCTCTCCTGGGTGCTTGTCTCGTGGGTGCTTGCTGCATCTGCTTCCTAACCCTTTCTCCTTCCCGCCAACGCCCCTGCTTAAATCTACAGTAAGAATTTTCCTTAATAAACTCCAGCTCTGACTCAAACAACAAAAAATAAGATAGTTAACGTAAATCTCCCCCAGAAGGTGGTTGGATTTCATCATGTTCAAAATCTTAAATGCTCATCAGAAAAATCTCAAGAAAATGGAAAAACCAGCCAGATAAATGGGCTCACCAGACAGCCTGGGGTGCAATGAGACAGCCTGGGATACAGTGTAAGACTGAAGCAAAAAGAAAAGATTAAGAAAGGAAGAAAGAACACACTCTAGAAAGAACTCAATATAATTTAAACCACAAAGGAAATAGACATTCCTAGTGGCCAGTGAGAGGAGGACAAAGGGAGGCCAGACTTTCACTAACGGTGGGGGTTGGGGAGGGGCGGGACGGATGGACGGGACACTAGAACAAACACCTGCACGCAAAGGTTTATATTGACTTTATGCACAGCCAAACCTTGGAACAATACAGGGTAGATTCAAGTTTGTTTGTTTGTTTTTGAAGTCAGTTTTTAGAAAGCAACCAGGTGAACAAACACTCAGCAATGGAAAGAAACAAATAATGGGAGCAGGTGCAACGAGACAAACGTCCTTCAGCCCTGCTTCATAGAGCATCCTGACTTCCAGTCAGGCATGGGAGCCTGGGAGCCCAGAACAGAGTCCTAAACATCTGCCTGTGGACAGCCAGCACCAGCACCCCGCTCCTCCACCAATCTACGCTTATGTTTAGGACTTTAGGTTCCTGGAATCACACTTTTTTTTGCCTTTTTTTTTTTTTTTTTTTTTTTGGTTTTTCGAGACAGGGTTTCTCTGTGTAGCCCTGGCTGTCCTGGTACTTACTCTGTAGACCAGGCTGGCCTCGAACTCAGACATAGACTTTTTCTTTGATCGTTGTCCTCATCTTCCTGCTCCTCTTCCTCTTCTTCATCCTCCTCTCCCTCCTCCTCCTCCTTCAATTTGTTTTTTTAAGACAGTCTTTATGGGATTAAAGGCATGTGCCCCCCAACCAACCTTCTCTCAAACTCGTAATCCCTCTGCTTTACAATCCCTGGAAGTTCTGGCCCTCCTGCCTCTTTAGCTGTGGAGGGCTGTAATCGCAGGTGTGCACCACCATGCCAACTAAAAGTGCCAGAATTCGTTTCTGCTTTACAGTATGCCACCATCCCTGCTTTGCTTTCAGAAAATTTTAATCGAGTTGTTAAGCACAGACAATAATAAAAACTCAGGCCACATCAACTTTTTTTTTTTCTATTTTTCCCTGTCCACAGTTTCCCCTCCCTCCACTCCTCCCAGTACTGCGGCACCATCTCCCACACATAAAATATAATTTTTAAAAAATTAATTTGAAAAATTGTTGTGGGGGTGGGGTGATCCGGCCTGGAAGTTCTGGCCCGCCTGCCTCTTTAGCTGTGGTGGGCTGTAATCACAGGTGTGCGCCACCATGCCAACCAAACGTGTCAGAATGTATTTCTGCTTTGCAGTAATAGAGCTCTAACTCATGACGAGTGCCATACAGCTAAATGGTGCCCTTGGCTTTGTTGTTGCTGCTGTTGTTGCTTCTATTAATAAAAATAAAGTAATAGCCGGGCGGTGGTGGCACACGCCTTTAATCCCAGCACTTGGGAGGCAGAGGCAGGTGGATTTCTGAGTTCGAGGCCAGCCTATCTACAGAGTGAGTTCCAGGACAGCCAGGGCTATACAGAGAAACCCTGTCTCAAAAAACAAAACAAAAAAAACCAAAAAACAAAAAAGTAATATCTTTTACAATGTATTTTTGTTATATTTTAGTGTTTGTGGGGTGTGCACATGTGAATGTAAGTGCCTACAGAAGAAAAATGTCAGATCCCCCTAGACATGGAGTTATACAGGTGATTGCCTGACGTGGTGTTGAGACTTGAACGCAGGTCCTCAGAACAGCAGTACATGTCCTTGAGACATGTCTCAACCCCAGAAAGTAACATCTTAATGAAAACCCAAGACATTATATTTGAAATATAGAAAACAAGGACTTCGCATCTAAAATCCATGTACAAAGGTACAGCTCTAGAGGAAAATTTAGCCTTAGTGGTGAAACCTCGTGGAACTGAGCTCTATCCTCAACATTATAGTGCAGATTCCCAGAGTAAGGGACTAAGACTAAGACGTCCTCAGTGCTGGAAGCTGCCTTGGACAAGGCGATGTCAGAGCACACCCAGATCCTGAAGCGTTAGAGAACCTAATGGAGACGAAAGCTAGCATTCTAGAGCAGGTGTCTGATGCCTATTGACCTGAGTCTGACCAGGGACACAACCCACTTTGTAGGCCTGGCTCTGGATTCTGCTCTCAGTGTCCTTGAAGAGCTCGCCTCTGGGTTGGCAAAGAGCCTATCCTTGAACCTAGTGTAGACAAGCCTATTCATTCTCTCCATGCACACCCTGGTCATTTGTCTCAAGGCATCACCATTCCTAATGTATCCATCAGAGGGCAGCAGAGAGCCAAAGCTGCATGACTTCTAGGGCGCCAGGTGTCAAACCTGGGCACCTTCCAGTGTTGCAAAATTGTATTATTGAGGCATGTTTGTCTTCCCATAAACCTTTATTCTAGAAACTAGCGGCTTCCTTGAAAAAGTGATTTCTATTTCTTCCCCCACCCCCCTCTCAGACCATTTTTTAAACCTTGAATGGGCCTCGCACCTAAGGTATACTGTCTTGCCATAGAGAAATGCTGCTAAAACTCAGGAATAGCTGCCCAAGGGTGGCATGCCCCCCCCACACACACACGATGGACTGATCAATCACTGTAAAAGTATCTCTTACTAACCAGATGTAATTGTCATCTGGGACGCTAACTGCTGAATAAGTTCACCCTTTCTAGTTCCGAGCTCTAACTGGTTGGTTCAACTCAGCCATTCTGGCTCAAAAATCCCTCTTCGGGCTAACTCATTTCATCTTTCTTGTTTCTCAGCCACTGACTGAATTGCTCAGCTTGGCCTTGTTAGGATCCAAGAATCGCTGGAGAATGAGACCCCGGACTTAAATAGTATGTAAAAGCAAAGAGCGTTTATTCAGCTGGATTTCCTGCATGCAGGGGTCTCCCCGTTTGAGAGTGAAAGCCTCCGGTGGACTCACAGGCCCAGCTTTTATTGTCAGTTAGTGGGGAAGGGTATGTGCCTTTTTACCTGGATTGGTTAGCTCTATCTCTAGGGGTCTGACTGGTTCTACACTTGGCTCTGGAGACTTCCCAGAGTGTGGCTTACTCACTCTAGCTACCTATTCTTACTTCAGCCCAGATGACAAGATGTCCTTGGATTGGCTGCCTGAGGCTGTGATTGACTGACCACGGGTTCCTGGATCTGGGGTTCTCATTTCTGGAAAACAGAAACTTAGGCCTAGTCTCCCAAACTGCCAGTTTGCAGCCTGTCATGGAGTCACCCTGGCTCTGGCAAACTCAGTCCTCTCAGCCTCAAACTAACTCAGGCAATCCCTTGTAATCTTCTAGCTACTTCTCATTCTGTCTTCACCTACATCTAGCTTGTTCTCTCTTCAACCTATCTCTGTAAATCTCTCCCAGTGAGATCTGGGCAGATCCTGGTCTGTAAATCTTTCTCTGATTTCATTTCAGCATGAGTGGTCTGTCCTTCAGCTTGTTTGCCGAGCTGTCTCAGGAGGTCTTCACTTTCTGTCAGAATCCTGAAGAAATAGGTTCTAATAGCAAGGAAGTAATACCTCTGCTGCAGGATAGATGAACAGGCCAACAAGAGTGAGTGCAAACAGGCAAAAATCCAAAGCTTCCTTCCTCCATGTCTTTTTATGTGGGCTGCCATCCGAAGATGTCGCTCACATTTAGGGTGGATCTTCTGACTCGAATACTCCAGATTTAGGATGGTCTTTATGGTGGTTTGCATGAGAATGTCTTCCATGAACTCATATGTTTGAATGTCTTATTCCCATGGTTTTAGAAGGGTTAGGTGGTATGGTCAAGGTTGTAAGCTTCCAGATACTGTTCTAACACTATGCCTTCCTGCCTGCCTGCCACCAGGCTCTCCACCATGATGACCATGGACTAACCCTCTAAAGCTCTAAGTCCCTAATTGTTTCCTTTTATAAGTTACCTTAGTCACGGTGGGTTTTTTACATTTTGTTTATTTATTTTATGTACAAGTGCTCTGTGTGCATGTATGCCTGCATACCAGAAGGGGGAATCAGATCCAAGATAGGTGGTTGTGAGCCACCATGTAGTTGCTGGAAATTGAATTTAGGACCTCTGGAAGAGCAGCCAGTGACCTTAACTGCTGAGCTCTCTCTCAAGTCTCAGGTTCTCACAGCAATAGAGCAAATATTGGTCTTCCCAGTTCAGATAATCCAATCAAGAAAAATCCCTCAGGCTGGAGAGATGGCTCAGTGGTTAAGAGCACTGACTGCTCTTCCAGAGGTCCTGAGTTCAATTCCCAGCAACCACATGGTGGCTCACAACCATCTGTAATGGGGTCTGATGCCCTCTTTTGGTGTGTCTGAAGACAGCCACAGTGTACAGTATACAGCTACAATATATATAAGATAAATAATTCTTTAACAGAAAAGAAAGAAGGAAGGAAAGAAAGAAAGAAAGAAAGGAAGGAAGGAAGGAAGGAAGGAAGGAAGGAAGAAGGAAGGAAAGAAAGAAAGAAGGATAGATCCCTCACAGCGAGTCCAGCTGCTTGGCTTTTAGGTAATTCTAAATCAAGTTGACGATCAACCAAGACCATTACAGAGAGAAAGGAAGGGCATACCTTCCTTGCCCTATCTAGACTGAGAGACTCCGGAGTCAGTGGTATA
This sequence comes from Hylomyscus alleni, assembly GCA_019843855.1. Lineage (NCBI taxonomy): Eukaryota > Metazoa > Chordata > Mammalia > Rodentia > Muridae > Hylomyscus > Hylomyscus alleni. Next base: position 6,861 of record JADRCC010303582.1, on the reverse strand, counting down.
GCTTCACTGTGAGGAGAATGCAAAAGACACCCAGACCTGGGCTAGAAAAGGTGTTCCTGTTGAGTTGTAGTTCTTCATATGCTCTGGATATTAGCCTTTATCGCCAGACTGTCTCTGACCCACCAGCTCCTGAATAATGACACAGACTTTTCATTATTTATGAAAGCCTAGACACTATAGCTTCGACTATTTCCCACTAGCTCATATAACTTAATTAGCCCATTTATTCTAGTCCTTGTGTGGCACGTGGCGTGCCTCTCACTCAGTCCTGGTATGTATGACTTCCTCCACATCTGGCTGACGAATCTCCCACATCTCAGTTCTTCCCGAGTTCCTATCTCTCCCGGAAGTCCCACCTTTCCTCTCCCGGCCACCTACTGGCCATCTGATCTTTATTAAATCAATCAGAAGGTAAGGGAAGTGACTGTTTACAAAATACTAAAGCAGATGATGATCCAATAAAAATAACGATACCAAAATCCAGCCTGTACTCAACACTCTGCCAGTACAGCAACCACCACTTAAATAATAGACAACCTTTACACAGTACACAAAAAGATAATCCCAACATCTCCCCCCCCCCCCGTTTAGTCCAATAAAAGGCTTTTCTCTAACATCAATAAACGATATACAATAAGAACAATTATGAGAACTATCAGGTAAGAATTACATGCCCATTGTCCAGTTCATTTGTATTTGGCAGCCTTGGAGAAAGTACTCCACTCCCTATCTGACCTTGAAAGTCCCAAGTTCTGAACCTAAATTGCTTTTTATCATTTCTTGTATTACAAACCTAAAAGTATCTTTTTAGACCTGAAAATATTTTCTTAAATCCTAAACAACTTAAGGTTAATTGTGAGACTATAACTATCTGGTCTTCAACTCCATCAGAGACCTGAGAAGGATAAATATTACCTATGTAAACAGGAAGTGCAGAGAAAGCAGCTTCCAAAACTATAGAAATGACAGAGGCTGCTGTCTGCTTGGGCAGTAACCCAAGCTTTCTCTGTAATGTTGAGGCACCCATCTTCAGCCGACAGGCCCAGGATATCTGACAGACTTTTCTGAGAAGCAGGAATTATCAAGGACTGTCATACCTTGCCTCTGCAAAGTTGGTCAGTTGACTTCCTAGTGTCTTGCTTGCCCATGGTTTAGACAGCAGACTGTCAGCAGATGAGGAAATGGCATTGGCTTTGCTCAGTGGCTAGCTTTGCCACACTTGAAACAAACTCCATATGGAGGTTCTTCAATGCTCATAATCTTCTTGAAGTAGTATGGGGTGCTGCCACGACCTGAAGTAGCTCACTATCATGAAAAGCTTCTTGTTATTAAACGATCTGAAATGCCATAATCTGTAGATCTCTGAAGTGTCTGAAGACCATCCGTCTATCGAAAGTATACCTAAATACACAAATGTTGCTTGTTTCCAGCTATCTTCTTAACTTTGAAATCTGTAGAGGGCTAAATAAAGCTCATTTTTGTAATTAAGTAAACTGATACCTAGTAAGACCACAAGTGTGATTGACTAGTAACTTGCACTCTTTTTTGTTTTTGTTTTTTTGAGACAGGGTTTCTCTGTGTAGACCAGGCTGGCTTTGAACTCAGAAATCCGCCTGCCTTTGCCAGGGTGGATGTTTTTTGATCGTTCAATGGATGGTGGATGTTTGTCATCGCTTAGGGGTTTGGTCACTGTCTTAGTTAGGGTTTCCAATGCTGTGAAGGAACACCAGGACCACAACAACTCTTAGAAGGACAACGTTTAATTGAAGCTGGCTTACACTTTCAGAGGTTGGATCTACTATCATCATGGCCAGAAGCATGGCAGTGTACAGGCAGACATGGTGCTGAAAGAGCCGAGAGTTCTACATCTGGATCTGAAGGTAACCAGGAAGAGACTGGCTCTTCTGCAGGCTGACAGTAGGAGGGTCTTATCCACACTGGTTGGAGCTTTAGAGTTCACCTCCACAGTGATGCACTTCCTCCAACAAGGTCACGTCTCCTAATAGTGTCACTTCCCATGGGCCATGTGTATTCAATCCACCATAGTCACAAATTGTCAATGGTCTTAGTCAGTGAGCAAACAAAATATAGAAAGTTGGATTTAGGGATCTCTTTCTCTCTCTTTTTCTTTCCTCTATCTTTCTTTTTCTCCTATCTAGTATTGGAGAGAAAAGGGTGAAGAGGGGATGAAAAGAAAAAAGAGGGGGGATATTGGAATGACAGGATACAAGGGTAGATTATTGAATGTACTTTTAGACTAGAAAACAACTACAGTCTCAAAATATATCACATCGGTATGGATTTTGTATATTGATAGAAATTTAAGGTTATTTTTGTTACTATACAGTGTATATATGTTTTTACTCTTAGTTTAGGTATTATACCTATGTGACTCATTTAAAAATATAATGAAGCCGGACCGTGGTGGCGCACGCCTTTAAACCCAGCACTTGGAAGGGAGAGGCAGGTGGATTTCTGAGTTCGAGGCCAGCCTGGTCTACAGAGTGAGTTCCAGGACAGCCAGGGCAACACAGAGAAACCCTGTCTCAAAAAAAGAAAAAAAGAGTAAAGTTCTAGCCTTTGAAAGCTACTATTGCATACTGTTTATGATAATTAAGAAGTGCAAGTTAGCCGGGCAGTGGTGCTGCATGCCTTTAAACCCAGCACTTGGGAGGCAGAGGCAGGTGGATTTCTGAGTTCGAGGCCAGCCTGGTCTACAGAGTGAGTTCCAGGACAGCCAGGGCTACACAGAGAAACCCTGTCTCGAAAAAACAAAAACAGAAAAAAGAAAACAAAACAAAACAAAAAAAAAAAACCATCCACCCCACCTCTTGGGAATGGGGACATGGTGTTCTTAAGATTGCTTTCTGCTGTCTGCGGGCAACCATCTCTTGGGGCCCTAAGAAAATTGGGACATTGGCCAAGGGAGAGCTAGCTGTATTATTTGTTGTCCAGGCTCTATGTCATGGAAAAGTGCAGGGATTAACTGAAGTCCTGTCTGATATGATCTGTGAGGCTGGACCAGTTGAGGTAGCACTCTGAAGTTGTTGTGCATGCAAATTTTTTGAAGAAAACAGCAACTAAAGCAAACTGTGAGGCTAGATCACCTGGGGTGCTTGTCTTGTCTTCTTTGATGTCTGGTTCTTTTGCTCTGAAAACACATAAAAAGGTTATATACATTTTTGTATTAACACATGTAGAATGTGCGGTGTGCACAAATCAGCAAAAGATGATTCCCTGCTCTATGTCTGAGCAGGAAAGAAACGTTATGCTGGACAGTGGTGGCGCACGCCTTTAATCCCAGCACTTGGGAGACAGACGCAGGCAGATTTCTGAGTTCGAGGCCAGCCTGGTCTACAGAGTGAGTTCCAGGACAGCCAGGACTATACAGGGCTACAACAAGATTTACTAGCTATGCAGACCTGCATGTCTCAGCCAGTCTCTGAGCTGTTCCCACGAAGATGAATCAGCATTAATGTCACCTATGTTGTTGGTTTTCTTCATCTCTTCATTCATGTCTGCAGCCAAGATTTTCAGGGGGTGTCCCCGGTCAAATCTAATCTTTATTAATTTTGAAGTAATTCACAGCTCTTCATTTCTTGTTAAAACAAAGACATAACCTCTCCCTCAACACAGCACATTTCTGGACTTCCATTCTGATGTTAGCACATCTTTAACATATATAGCCCATTTTAATTAAGCAGTCCATGTTTTTATCCCAGTCCATGTTTGTTTGCCACATGGCCCATTACCTCTCACTCAGCCCTGGTGTGTCTAACTTCCTCCATGTCTGGATGGCGAATTCCATGTCTACCAATTCTGCTCCAGTGTTCCTATCTCTATGGACATCCCACCTTTCCTCTCGTGTTCAGCTATTGACAGACATATCTTTATTAAACCAACCAGAGGTGAGGGAAGTGTATGTTTACAAAATACTAAGGCGGGTGACGATCCAATAAAAATAATAATACCAAAGTTCCCCCCATCCTAACCGACCTGTACTCAACTCTATGCCAGAACAAGGATCAACATTTGAATAATTCAAAGATAGCCTTTGCACAATGCGCAAAAAGGTTATCCCAACAAACCTTTAGCAGATAAAAGTGGAGTGGAAACGTAAGGGTTCTCTGGAAAGTCAGTTGTGTTGAGAGGATGTTTTGCTAAAGCAGACACACGGAGGAACGTTTCACTGAAGCAGACACAGGTGAAAGGCTAAGGTAGACTCATGAATGAATGTTTAGCAGAAGTAGACGCAGTAAAAGGAGGTTCTGCTAAAGCAAGCACATGAAAGGACAAGTGATAAAGGATTCTTCACTAATGACATTCATGTGTTTGTCATCCTTACATCGGGTAATTGAGCTCCATTTGTTGGGACTCCATAGAGAGAAATGCACCAAGAAAAACTTCGGGTGGCTTTCTGGGAACTTCTTGCTGCTTCTGAGGACTCGGGCTGATTGGCAACGTGATGTCAGTTGAGACAGACTCACATACCGAGGCAAGACATGTGGTGAGGAAAGACCCATGGAGAACACATGATGTTTGGAGGGTGTAAATAAGACTCAATGGACAGTGATGGAGGCTGACCTAGACCTAGACTTTGTTATAGAGCTAGCTGTTTAACACTCAGTCTTTTGTCTTCTTGGCTAATCTTTGCTTCTCTGAGAGAGTCACAGCCAAGAACTTCTCCTGGTGTTCCTCCTGGTTCCTCCTACTGACTTGGACCGAGGCTGAGGCCTGGCTGACTCTGCTAGGTCATGCCACTGCTATTAATTCCTGTTTACTCTCCCGACTCTACCTAACTGGCCTGCTGGTATACCTGTGAAGTGTTTGTGAGTGGATCGAGCTGCCACTGCTGACGTGAACTGAACTGCCAATTTCCTGACAACACAGATGGGATTTCTCCAAAGAACCATTTCTAAACAGGCCCACATCCCTGTATCCTTTCTTTCCAACTACCACTGGTGGGTGGTGGACTACAAGGGAGGCTAAAGCCTTTAAAAATAAGACATTGAGAAAAATTAAAACTATATAAAAGCAAGTCTACAATACTTTCTACTACTCTGTGGATAGCCTATGACTGTCTCAACTGATTAATCTTTAATACACAAGGTTCTTTTTAAAGATGTCTGTGTTTAAGTGTATTGCCTGAATTTATGTGCACCAGATGCATGACTAAGATTCAAAGAGGACATCAGATTCCCTGAATCAGGGTGAACTGGTGTTACAGATGGTTGTGAGGCATCGTGTGGGTGCTGAGAACCAACTCTGTGTCCTCTAGAAGAACAGCGGTTATTTAATGCTAAGTCAGCTCTCCGGCGCTGATGACATGTTTTGATGAAGAACAACATATTTAAGTTCGTTTTTCTGTTTTTTTGTTTTTTTGTTTTTTTGGTTTTTTCGAGACAGGGTTTCTCTGTGCAGCCCTGGCTGTCCTGGAACTCACTCTGTAGACCAGGCTGGCCTCGAACTCAGAAATCCACCTGCCTCTGCCTCCCAAGTGCTGGGATTGAAGGCGTGCGCCACCACCGCCCAGCCTAAGTTCGCTTTTCTTGCCTGTGGAGTTTTTCGTTTTGTTTTTTGTATCACATCCAAAAACCCATTGCTGAATACCTTGTTAAGCAGACTAGCTTTTATAAATGGCACAAGGAATCCAAATTCACACTTTTGCTTGTAAATCTTTTATTGAAACCAGACCCTAGAGTAGCAACCCCTGTTCACAACCTTGTGTGCAGAGCCCACCTCCCAGAAGAGTAGATGTCCCTCAGGGAACATGGGGCCCTACTCCTACATCAGGTAGTACCCAACCCTCCGATTCGTATAAGGTAATTGGGCAAAGGATGGGTGTATACACCAGCCAAAGCCGTTCACTGGGGTTTGTTGACGGATTGTCCACAAACCTCTTACTGCACTTCAATCTTGGCTGTTGGCGATTGGTTCAAATGCTTTGATTCAATTGGGAATCTTTGTGTCCAAATACTAAAGGTCCTTGCCCCCGATTGGTTTTGGCCCATCAATAAAGATGCCAGCAGTCAATGGCTGGGCAAAGGGAGATAGAGCAGGATCCTTAGATCCTGGGCTAGGACAGGGAGGGGGAGGAGAAGGGGAGGGGAGGGGAGGGGGAGAAATTGCCATGAGGTGGTGGGATACTGAAGCCAACCGACCATGTGAGATTTCTGCTAAGTGGCCACTGGCCAGTTCCCCGATTGGGCCTGGGGTAGCAAGGGAAGGTTTAGGAATACCCAGCTTTTGATAGCCAAGGCATTTTAAAATTAACTGGCAAGTGTGTGTGTGTGTGTGTGTGTGTGTCTTCCATTCACGAATCCAGATAGCTCCTGGATCCTCAGTGTGCGTGCGACCTTCCAGAATCCAAAGCCATGTAGCACAAACTCACTGCTACACTTGGCTTCCCTTTTATACCCAGAGAGATGGCCCGAGCTAAGACCCCTGTCCACTGAGAATGCATATTCTGAAAAATATAGAGTTTCTAGGCTGATAGAGCCTCCCACTCCAGTCCAACCCAGCCAACTCCACCATTACCATTCCTGACCTTCCCTCTAGCACGAGGGCCTTTGGGGCTCACATTACATCTGCCAGGATGTGAGTTCTCTGTGCTGGTTGGAACTCAGCACCCAAGACCAATGGCAAGTGTCTCCTGCATCTACTTAGCAAACAAAGTGGGAACCATGGTGTTGTGGATTTGGTTTATCACTTATATTAATTGGGTTCCTAAATCACACAGGAATTCACACATCTGCATGTAAGACACAGTGGGACCCAGCCCCCAGTGGCTGGGCAAAGAGACAGAGGTGGGACTTTAGAGTTTGGGGGTTGGGGAGAGGAACCACGGGGCGGGGGTGGGGG